>PVJL010015657.1:0-23492 GCA_004026885.1 Lyroderma lyra | reverse complement strand
CGGACCACCACCCACGAGGACGCCCGCGCGACCCTCGCCGGCTTTCGGCAGGTGGTGCGCAAGCACAAGCTCGGCCCAGCTCGGCGCGAGGCCGCCATCCGCCGCGCCTGCGACCCTGGGGAGGGAGCGAGCCTGCCCCAGCAAGAGCTCCTGAGCGCCCCCTAAAGCAATAAAGCATCACCAACTTTCCTCAAACAAAGAATGCATTTAAAGGCACCTGACCTACCGAACATTACAGCTTAGCCTGGCCTACCTTAAACGTGCTCAGAACACTTACATTAGCTACAGTTGGGCCACTGCCTAGCATCACTGAAGATCATCCTGCATATCACTAGCCTGGGAAGAGATCAAAATTCAAACTTTGAAGTACAGTTTCTAAATGCATGGCTTTCACACCATCGCAAAGGTCGAAAAATCATGGAGCTGAATCCTCCTAAGTTGGGGACTATGTTCTCTTTAGGGAGAAAACCAAGCTGCCTTCCCTCACTGACATCGCCTACTTGGGCCCTGAAGGCACACGTGGTTTAGATCAGTGCTTCTCAACCTTTAATAAACCTTTAACACAAGCATACAAATCACCCCAGAAGCCTATAGATTCTGAGTTACTAGGTCCATGTTGGGGTTTGAGAATCTGCATTTCCCGCTAGCTGCCAGGTGATGCCAGTGTTAGTCTCCAGACCACACCTGGAATAGCAAGGCTAGACCAGTGGTTCCTGAATTTTAGTGTGTACCAGAATCACCAGGAGGACTTACTAAACCACAGAGTCTGGTTCAGTCGGCCTGGGACAGGGCCTGAGACTCTGCATTTCTAACAAGCTCCCGGGGGATATCTATGCTGCGTGTCCCAGGATCTAACTGAGAACCACTGGTCTAGGTCACACTAAGAGTCTTTTGACTTGTTTTTCCTTTTTACTACAAATCATATTTTAAATTTTGTATTTACAATCCAGCACATACAAAACCTAAAATAAACTGTTAAAGAACAGATACTTACTAGGCACAGTGCACTCTATATTTTCTATTCTAATTTCACTTAAAGGACAATGCTGTGGGAGACCACTGAAACGATTCCATGACCTTTTCATGGACCAGAACCCAGGGGCTGAAGAACAGCCCACACGGTTCCCAGTTCACACCGCCAGGAACTTTTCATTGTTGCTTCATGTATTAAAATACTTGGCTAACAATAAGGCACATTTATTAGATAATAATTACTTTGTCTTCCTATTTTGTATTTGTCAAAGACAAAGCTGACAGTGAGTCAAGACTTTCTGATCAGCAGGTTGTAGGACTCAACAAAAACACTAAGAAACCTCAATCTCCATTATGGTCTGCTGCAAAACAGCTCTCAGACAATGTCCGCTACCAATTACAACCCTCAGTCATGAGCTCTCAGACCAATGATTCCTGCAGCTCCTTTCCAGCTCTAATGCACAATAAGCTGAAACATTTAGTATTTTATCAGCCACCGCAGTTTCCCTTTTTATCATCTTTTTGCTGTTAATGACAGTAATACGTGCTTTTTATAGAAAACTTAGAATATACAAAGCAGCAACAATTATTCCTCAGAATAAACTACTATTAACATATTTTCTTCCATGGAAATCATTTTAACCTAACTGAGGTCATGCAGTATAAATGGATTCCTTTTTTCTTTTAACCACTTAGCATTGTGTTAATGGTTATACAACCCTTTATTGAATGGGTTTTCTACAATTTGCTTCATTCCCCCATCACTGGATATTTGGTTAGTTCCTGACTTTTCAAAATTATACACAATGTCACAATTAACACCTTTGTATATAGGTGTATATTGCTTGCAACCTGGATTATTCCCTTTGGAGAGTGATCCAGAGGTGGGTCAAAGGCAAAAACATTTTAATTCCCACCACTTCTGAACTTATAAAGAATAAAATCCATGTGAAGTAAAATGAGGCCCTATTTTAATTTTCTGAATACTATTTTATCTCATTTAAAAATATTTTCTAGGATGAAATAATGTCAAATATTTCCACTTCCATTCAATTTTCATTTTGGAAAGTTAAATGCATTTCCTATTGCCCCTTTTACTGTGTGGCTTAAACAGTACATAATAGGCTGAACATAAAATTTCAATTCTGTAGTTTTAGGAAGCTGTTACTCAACTGACAGCTGGGAAAAGTTCTAGCATTCAAGTGTAGATTTCCTTTCTTTTTTTTTAAAGCAGAATTACAAACCCTATTATTTATCTTGTGAATAACTCCGGTAACTTATCAGCACTATTTTGGTACCATTTTTACATACAGGTCATCATAAAAATAGGGACTAAAAATCATTTAGAACAGTGAACCCTAAACTACAGACCTTTTTTCAAGATGAAAGTAATTTGCTAATTTATATTAAATACCAATTTTCTTAAAAAATTGATCATGATGTGTCTAAATCTCAGTGATTCAGAAAAATAACTCATCTTGTACTTATGATATATTAATATTAACAAAAAACTCCAACTTTAAATTTTATATTAACATAATTTATCTCTATAACTTAATATATTGTATTTTACCCTGTTCATTACATTTGCATAATGAAGTGCTCAGCTGAGTTAAGTTAAAAAGTAGCAAGACCAATATTTATTCTCCAGATAGGAATTTGACAGCACTACTTGCAAGAGAAAGATTTGTTGATCACAGATGATTCACAAAGCAGATTCAAGGATCTCTAATCAAAAATACTGATTAATGGCCCTTGGTTCCTATTACTTGAAAACATCCTATATAAGTAACAACGTATTTCATATGGCTTTGGATTTCAGCTCATGGCTGAAGGCATAACTATGGGCACCACCAGCACCTAAATCAGTGGCGTTCAACTAAAAACACAAAACTTACTAAACTAAAATACTACATGTAACTCACACGTAGTTATCTCAACCTAGAAGACAGAGATATAAGACTAAAACAAAAGTTCTGTGAAAAAATATAACTCTTACCATAGGTAATACCTCTTGATATTTTCTATTCTATTTTACTTTGAAAAAACACAGGTCATGACCAGCTAATTTGTTATCACACATAATTTGTAAATACAATGAGCTAGACCAGGGCTATTCAAAACCATAGCCCCAAATTACATAGGTCTATTTAAATTTAGATTAATTACAGTGAATAAAAAATGTTAATCCAGTTCCAAAGTCACACTAGCCACATTTCAAGTACTCAGTAGCCACATATGATTAGTGACTCCCACATTGGACAGTATGGCAGACACAGAATACTTCCATCATCTCAGAAAATTCTATGGGACAGAGCAGATGACAGTGCTTTGAATCACAGAAGTAGATGAGGTAACCTTGGAGGAAAGTGTAAATAGAGAGCAAAGAAAGGCTGAAGAGGCCCTTTAACAGCAAAGGTCTGGGAGAGGAGTTAAAGTCAGCAAAGGAGACTGAAAAACAACCCAAAGACACAGAGGAAACACAAGAGAGTGTGCTACTAAGAAGCCAAGAGAAGTGCTGGCTAGAAGGTCTTCTAGTGTTTCTAGAAGGAAGAGGTCCTCAATGAGGTCTAGAGCTGATAAGAGGTTAAGTCAAAAACAGAGACAAAGCCACTGGGCTGGCAAGAAAGGGGCAACTGTGTGTCATTGGTGGGGGGATGGAAGGGTAAAAACTATCAACTGGCCCCAGCTACTATGGAAGAATGTTCTAGACTCTAGAATCTAGAGGTTCTCCTTTAAGCACTGGAAAACTAGCCAACCTGGTAAATTAGGGAAGATGAGAGGCATTTGGGGAAGGGCAGAACCTAGAATCCTTGTGTAACACACACACACACGCACGCACGCACACATGCACCCGTGCACATGCATGCACGTGCACACACACACGCACCCGAGCACACACGCACGCACACACAGGCACGCACATGCGCACGCACACACACACGCACCCGAGCACACACGCACGCACGCACAGGCACGCACATGTGCATGCACACACACACGCACCCGAGCACACACGCACGCACGCACGCACAGGCACACACAAACATGTATGCACGTGCGCGCGCGCACACACGCACCCGCGCACACACGCACACACACACATGCACACACACACACACACACACACACACACACAGGGGAGATCAAAGGAACACTAGAAAGACAGAAACATTTCCACTGACCTTGCAAATTTGACTCTACGTAAGATGCAGCCTCCTGATCTACGAGAGACTTCTGAGAAAGAAAAAAGCCAAAGCAGTTTCTGAGGGGACCTGGCAGCAGCCATGAAGACAGAAGGTCCTTCCTCGCTCTGGAGTTTCCGCCGTGTGGCACTGTCAGAGGGCATGGCATCGCAGTGGCCACTTTCTACTCTGAGCTCTGGTCCCTGATCCCTCGTCCCTGATCCCTCCTGAGCCTTGTGGCTTTTAGCTTCCACTCCCTCCCACCGTCTCCGGACTCTGCCAAGCGGCAGATGGACACACGTTTTGTAATTATCACCAAAGTCAGGCGTCTGGGAACCTTCCCTAGTCACTCGGAGTGATTCATCTGTTACACTCATTGATGATATGGCAGTGCTTAAAGGACGATGAGTCCCTCAGCAAGTAGGAAAAGCAGAAACCACAGTATCGCTGCGAATCACTGATTTGTGCTTCAACTGCACTGATATCATTCTTCCAAGCATTTTGGGTCTTTTAAAAAGATAAATACGATAAGTGGATAGTATACAGCAGCACTTTGATTAGAGGTGTTTGCTGACAAAAGGACTTCTCAAAGAAATGCTTAACACTGCAGCTCAGTAACTGGTGCCACCAACCGCAGAAATTGTGTAGATCATTCCAGTTCCGATGAAGAGTGCCCAGCAGAACTTTGGAGGCTCAACCTACTTTCCCTCAAGTCATGCACCCCTTGCTCAGAATACAGAGTAGGGCGACACCTCTCACACAGAATGTATGTGTCCCCAATCCATGCACCAGTCAGTTCCTTCAAAATGCATGTTCACAGGGACCAGCTGCTCCTGGTCTGAGTCTCACTGCCAGGTGACAGACAGCAAATCAAGTCAGCTCGCCCATGATTTACAAGGCTACCTGACAATACTTCCTCCAAACAGCCTGAGAGTCAACAGGTGACATGCAAGTGAGGCAAGTTGTGATTGAGTGAAGGGACAGCAGAATTTCTTTTTTTTTTTTTTTTTATATGGGACATAATTGACATACATTATATGAACTTCAGATGTACAACAGAAATGATTCGATATCTGCGTATATTGTGAAATCATCACCACAGTAAGTCTAGCTCACCTTTATCACCACAATATTTCTCCCACAATAAGAACTTCTAAAATCTACCCTCTCCGCAGCTTTCAAATAGGCAATACAGTACTGCTACTGCAGTCACCACGCTGTAGGAGAACAACTTCCAGATCCAGCAAGTTTAGGTAAGTGAGGACAATGGAAGGGCAGTAGGTACCTCTTTGAAAACACAATGGCAACACTGAAAACTGTTTCAAATGGCAAAATGTCCTTCCAAGGAACTGGCTAAGCATTTAAAAGTCACACCATAAACTTTCATCAGCTTGAATATTCAGGACACACAGGAGGCCAAAGGGGCAGGCAGTGAGTGACTGGCCCTGGGTGACACTAGGATTTGCTCCCTGCAGTCACAGGCATTATTCAGCACCACAAGGACTATCATCGCTCCCCACTGAAACATTTCATCCCCGCTCTTTTGTGGGGGGAGGGGCGGATCGTGGTGTTTATCGTTAGAAAGGTTCGTTTGCTGGCAGGCACACAGGAACTGATTCTAGTTTTCATTATCTGAAAAGAGGCTTATGAGTCTGCTATGGGTAAGGGTTTGTGCCTGCTGTGCTAATCACTTCTGCCAACAGACACATCTGAAGGTCTCTACTGCATCCTGGATGGTTGACTCCCACGCCTTTAACTTAAAACCGCTGACACTCCTTTGTCCATTTATTTAGACTATCTGCTTTGAAAGATTCATTTGTTTTGGTGATGACAGCAGTCCCCTTCATCTATTTTAGAGGTTCAGACCACTACTCTTAGGCTAATTTATTTTGCAACCAAATTCTAACCTTTAGTTGCATGCAGAAAGGCAGTTTGTTCGATCTCACAATATTCAACCTTGCTGGCATTTAATTCTTCCTTCACATACTTGCAATTCAACAACATAAAATAAAACCCACAGAAATAATCCAATCAATGTAAATAATCAATGGAGTTAATTCAGCAAAATGAAAATCTCCCACTTTATAAACACCATGAAACTAAAGTAATTCCATCGAAGGTCTCATGGAGAGTATTACTTCCTACAAATAACTTGGTTTTATCTAAATGAAAGAAATCCATTTCCAACCTGTTTGAAATTTGGTTTTGATCGGGACTCCCTTTCCTAAAAAACACAGAAATCCAAAAGTCATGTGTTAAATCGCCTTTAACTCATCCATTCATTCTTTCTTCTGTCCAGGAAAGTCTAAACACAAGAAGAGAACATGGGGCTCTTTAATATAGGGTGATCAGCTCTTAAAACATGATCATTCATTCTGAATTTAATGAAAAAAGGAAAGGCCATAAAATCACCATCAATCATGCAAAAATGGCAACCATGTAAAGATTCCTTTCTCTTCAAAGACTGTAACTCTTCTACTGCACCTTTTAAAAAAAATAACAATCATTAATTTCTGAGGGGAAAGTATCCAAAGAGAAGAAGTATGTGGCTCCTCCTATATTTATTCCTTCTTTCCTTCTGTCACATCACAATTACTATTGTCTTTATCATTATTCGTGTGGTCTTCAGGTTCTCAGAGTGTGTAGTAAAGAATTTAACCATGAGTTTTTGTTCCTTTGATGCTTTCAGCTTTGTGTTCCAGAAATGAGTGAAATCATAAGTTTCCTGGTTTTTTCTGTCTGGCTTGCTCCACACTGCTTGATGGTCTTAAGGTCCATCCATGTTGTCATAAACGGCCCTATTTCATCTTTTCTTACAGCTGAGTAATATTCCATGGTGTATATGTACTACAGCTTCTGTACCCAGTCATCTATCAAAGGGCACTTTGGTTGTTTCCATGACTTGGCCACCGTGAACAGCGCTGCGATGAACATTGGGATATGTATATCTTTGCAGACTAAGGTTTTCAAATTTTGGGGATAGATACCCAGAAGGGGGATTGCCAGGTCATATAGTAACTCAATTCTTAATTTTCTGAGGAACCCCCACACTGCCTTCCACAGTGGTTGTACCAGTTTGCACTCCCACCAGCAGTGTACCAGAGTTCCTTTTTCTCCACATCCTCTCCAGCACTTGTTATTCCTTGTCTTGTTGATAATAGCCATTCTAACAGGTGTGAGGTGGTATCTCATTGTGGTTTTGATTTGCATTTCCCTGATAGCTAGTGAGGTTGAGCATTTTTTCATGTAGCTGTTGACCATTTGTATGTCTTCCTGTGAGAAGTGTCTGTTCAGGTCCTCAAGCAACAAAGAAACAAGAACTTATGGACACAATCAATAGTTTAGTGGTTAGTGGTTATCTGAGGGTAAGGGGGGAGCGGGGTGGGAAAGAAGGGACTGGGTCTCAAATATATGATGATGGAAAAAGAACTAACTCTGGGTCATGAACACATAGGTGATGTACTGTAGAATTGTACACCTGGAACCCATGTCATTTTTACTAACCAATGTCATCCCAGTAAATTTAACAATTAAAAAAAAAAAGACTTAAACCTTGCTCAAAAAGACGTCTAATCTTTGCCCTCAGCTCCTGGGAGGCAAGCTCTAAGCCCTTCAGTGGTTCTCAACCTTCCTAAAGCCGCAACCCTTTAATACAGTTCCAAGGGGTCGTGACCCCACAGGTTGAGAACCACTGCAGTGTCCTGACTGATGAAAGTCTTTGTTTACCTGGGGCCTTGGGCCATGCAAGACAGTCTAACAATGTAATTTAGGGTGGGGGCTTTGGGTCACAAGTACCAGTTCCATATCCCCAGGGTCTGGAGAATGAGGTCACTATAGGGGCAGTCAACCATGAGTTCTGTGACCAAATCCCAATAAAAAGTGTGGACATCCAAGCTCAGGTGAGTGTCTCTGGTGGGCAATGCTCTCTCACATCGCACCCAACATAGCTGAGAGTCAACACTGTCTGTGATTCTCCTGGGAGAGGCTCTGCATTTGGGACTTTCCTGGCCTAAATCCCATACCTCTCTTCCCTTGGCTGATTTTAATCTGTAGCCTTTCACTATAATAAACCTTAACAGTGAGTATGACAACTTCCAGTGAATTCTGTGGGTCCTGCTAGCAAATTCTCAAACATGAATATAATCTTGGAGATCCCTGAACTTGCAATGGGTGTCAGAAGTGAGATAGTCTTGTGGTCAGTTCCCTAACTTTGCAAAGAATGCTGATTAAAGACCAGGAAATAAACGCAACGTTTTGCTCCAAGACTGCATGTCTTTGGCAAGCTCATCTAACATTTCTGGGTTGATTTTTCTCAATGGAGAGAATCCTAACCAGATTTGCAAATATTCCAAAGTGGAGATGGGGCTTACCTACTAAGAATTCAGAGAAAGGCAGTGAGAAGTGGATAGAGCACAGGGTGTCAACTCACGTGTGGGCCCAGATGCCTCCTCCCACACACCCTGGCTCGTTTCCCTGCGTGGAGGAGGGCTGGTATATAAAGAGCCCTGTTGAAAGTGTGTGAGCAGTTGATAAACTAAGAGACCAAAATCCTTTTGGCTTACTAGGTAAGGTTACTCGTGATTCTGATTAATAAACCCCACTCCTTTATTATTACCTGCCTAATTATACTAAGACATAATAAGGCTCTCATAACCAATGGCTACAACCACGAGACTGTCATTTTCACCAGATCACAGTCTTTTTTTGGAAGTCCCCAATTCTCTCACTAGTCAGAAACATTGTTCTAAAGGTGACAGCTTTCAAAGGTTCCATTTCAACTCACTCATCTAGCATTCAAGCTCTGTTCCTCAGCCCAGCCCAAAACTACAGTCTTTTTTGAGGGGTCCCCATAAGGAGCCATGGAAAGGCTCCCCCATGTGTAGATTTAGACCCATTAAGCTCGAGTGAAATGGCTGTTTCCTCAGCTTTCTCTAGCAAGGTCAGGTCCCCTCAAAATCACGGTCCGTGAAGCAATTTGGTTCCTAACTTAGAGAACCATGGGATAAGCTGACAAGATGGCATGTCTGTCACTTTATTCCTGTTTTAATATTTTTAAGAGTGCTTAAATTCTCACCATAGTTAACTGAGGCCTGATAAGAGATTGGTATTTTTAAAATGGGCATACAAATTCTTTGCTTCATCTAAGTCCCTGGATTAGTTACAAGCACATCGATGTTCAATAAAAATCTGTTGAGCAATTGAATAAAGAGAATAGAGCAAAATGCCAAGCTGTGTCGCCTCTAATCACCCACACAGTCTCTCTGTGTTGTAAATAGCCTGTTTCATATTTTCTCTCCACTGCAATTAGCTCAGTGAACAGGGACTGTGAGTACTTCCACGTACAGTGTACATACACCAAACAATATTTTAAGTGACAGCTTAACATGCTAAATACAAGCAGGAAGAGCTGACAATGGCCACCACCAAAGCCTGTTAGAAAAGGGAAACACGGTCACCATGACATCACAGCAAAAGAAGCTCCTACCTTCTCACTGTCGACGCAGGAAGAACAACAGAGCATGCCAGCCTTTCCCAAAACACTGCTCGATTTTTACTCACCAACTACAGTGACACTCACATGACCAGGATGATTACTGATTACTGAAACCCAGACATGCTACTCACCATATACTCTCAGGCTTAGTCATCCTGCATGAACCCCTGAGGCATGTCAACTTAAAGGTTTTGATGCTGAAGGAAGAGGAAACACCACAACCTCTGTTTCACAGAAATTAAATACATGCACAGAAAAACTGGATGTTTATCAGAGAGCAATAGCACTGCCACATTCAACTATAAAAAAGAGATTTCTAGAAATCCACTCATTGGACTGACAGCTCCTTGAATACATGCTAAGACAGATGCCCTCAAGCCCACATTAAATGCATTTGCTGTCCACCATCCCAACACAATGGAGGTGTTCCTATGTGATCCTAAGATTTGAAAAACATATGAAAGTAGAGTGAAAAATAGAAAAAGCAGCTCCTCCCCAGCCTGGCTAGCTGGCTCCAATACCCCAACCCTGATTTTTACAATTGTCCCCACTGATCCTCCAAATTCAAGTAACAACCAAAACAAAATGACTCCTTTCCTGGTTGCATTGCATACAAACAACCTTTTCCTACCCTTAAATCAGCACTATTTTAATATCAATTACCATCAGAAATGGCATTTACTGGGGAGGGGGGCATTAAAATACGTTCTTACTAATCAATCACTAATCTATTAGTGTGGTAACTACAACTAACTGCTGTGTTATGAAGGGTTCCCGTCAGGAAAGATTTACACGTCAGGAGGTGACAATTTGGAATATGAGTCAAAACAGGAAAACACAAGTCCTTTGCTTATTACTCAGGGATCCATACAAGATGAAACCATGTGACCCAAAGTATATGACAGAAAGTGACACATCAAAAACAATAGCGTTTCTGTGAAACTGGCAGATTCTTCAAAGTCAACTCTGCAATTTGAGTAATTCAAGAATATCATTATTGGTGAATTTTGGCATTTTGCATATTTAATATGTAATGGAGAAGCATTATATAGAACCAGACAAAGTCAACCAGCATGTGCCAAGCTTTATATTCTGTGCTCCCATATATGCCCTTGACCCCTCCACTTATTAACGATGTCACCTCAGGCAAATTACATCGCCTTTGTATGTTTCAGATTCCCTAACTGAAAACAACAGCGTCAACCTGATGGCTTTGCTGTGCAGACGAAACGAGTGAACACATGTGATGTGATCAGACTGAGGCCTGGTATGTGCTCAGTAACTATTTAGCCACTATTATTGTTGTTGTAACTCTCACTAACATTGTTACCATCGCAAAAATCCTTACTAAAACCCAGAGAGGTGGTTATTACGTCCACTTTATAGAAATTGGTCGTCAGAGAGACTGAGAGGATTACTTCAAGTCACGCGCATTGGAGCCGGCATGGGCACAATACTCTTGATTCCAAGTCCAGTCTTGTACGCACCACCGCCCTGCCAACAAAATGAGTCTATATGTAAATGCACCCAAATCAGCAGTGATGTCTTCCTTACATTTCTGACTTCAAAGTGGCATAATAGTTGCATCTAAAATCTTTTTATTAAAAAAAACAAAACAAAACATAGCACTGCCAGAGAAGCCTACTTAAAAAGAGAGCATCATTAACTACTAGGCATTTGTTGAGATCGGGCAGAATCCTTTCATGTCCTGAAAGTCTTACCGAGTCAAGGAGCTTTGGAAGACTGGTGGGATGGAAAGAAGAGCACAAGATCAAATGTCAGAGGCTCGGGTTGAGTCCGGGTCCCCTCGCTCACTCCTGTGAGGTCTTAGAGACGTCACCCACACTCCCCACATGACGATTGTGAGGATTAAATAAGATAATGCTCGTTACTACCATGTGAACTACAGAACTCTGGGAAAATATACGCTATTATTTTTATCATCATAATCCAGGCACCAGTAAAATTGGTTTCTTATGAACATAGCTCAAAGGCACAACTATCTGACCTTTTCTGAAATGATCCCTTAAATAGACAAATGAACTTGACTGAAATTCCTCAGCATTGTATGCCATTTCATGCTGGAAGCCACGAGCTAAACCCCAGTGCCTTTTCCTTCTTTCTCCCTTTGGAACTCTGAAGGATATTCAAATACTACATCCTTCATCTCTTAAGCCTCCTTAGAGAAACCAGATGAGGAATGCTTCTGTTCAAGGGAGACAAGGCCCGTCGAGTCGTTTCCATCTAACTGTGGGGTTGTTAATGAGTGTAAATATTGTGCTCCTTAGATAACTGCAAAACTTGGGGAGAACAGGGCTTATTTCCATGAGAAAATGAAAATGACTTTCTACCACTGCTCACCCACAGAGCCAACCAGAAGAGGAAGCAGCCAGTCCTGCCTTTCCCACCTGCATAACCAAACCGTGAACTTCCCCTTCCAGGAGAACTGAAGCAAAAGGGAATGAAAAGGAAGGAAGTGACAGGTCTACACCCACTAGTTCAGATTAACTCTCAGCAGAAGCCCTCCCACCCACCTCGCCTGTTCATTCATCAGCATAATCTGTCCCTTTTCCTGACTACAACCCTATTATTCTTGTCAAGCCCTTCACAACTCCCTGTCACTCTCCAAATAAGTAATTTTAACTCTTACATTAATTTCCCAACTAAGTGTAAGTAAATAAGCTTTATCCGCCCCCCCCCAAAAAAAAAAAAAACTGAATGGTGAGACTTCCTGCCTCCTTCCTGTCCTTGCTTTCAGAAAGTCTAAAATCAGAATATCAGCCCTCAGGCAGGAATTTAGATGGTCAAACTCATTAAAAACAATAATAAATAAATAAATAAATAAATAAATAAATAAACAAACAAACCACAGAATAACAACAACAAAAATGTCTCAAGAAAAAAAAGATAACAAAATCCAAATACCAACATTTTGAGTGGGCTCCTTGCTCCATACACACACACCATGAGAAAAATCTGGTTTGTACCCTGGTCACTCCACCGTGAGACCCACCAATAGACTCAGATTTCAATCAGCTTCCTGGCTCCTACCACTCAGACATGGGTACACTGCCAAAAAGCAGCAAACAGGTGAAAACAGAAAGAAAAAAAAAAGTGGGATTCAGAGAAAACAGAGACAACCCGGACAGTAGAACCATAAAAGCAAAAACAAAGAAAATAAAACATCTGATTAATATCCTCCACAAGAAAAAAATGATGCATCAACAAAGTAAGATATACTAAAACAAAATACTGAAAATAAGAAAAGGCTTACTAAAATCAAGGTAGCTGAAATTTTAAAATGTCAGTCAAAAGGCTGGAAGATAACATCAGAGAAATCTTTCAGAAAGGAGAACAAAGATCATGGTGATGGAAAACATAAGGGCAAAGATATGATATTAAAGGCTCCATCCAGAAGAGACAACATCTAAATAACAGGAGAGGCAGAAATACAGAAGACTGAGAAAGAAATTAATAATAAAAGACAATCGTGACATAACTCTTCAGTTTAAAAGAGCTTGAAAATTACCCAGCATAAGAACAGAAAAGGACCCACACAACAGCAGACCATTGTAAAATTCAAAATATGGAGATAATCCTAAAAGTTAACTGAAGGGGGAAAAAGTAGGTCTGAGGATGGAAACGGCATCAGATTCTTAGCAACAGAAGCAATTTAACAATCAAGTAATGCCTTTAGAATTAGTTTTAATAATGAATTTTATCCTAGAATTCTACATTATCCCAACTATATTGATGAAGATATATTTTCATACACGCAAGTATTCAAGAAATTGACCTTCTATTGATCTAAAAAGCTACTGAATGATGTACTCCAACTAAAATGTGGAGGACTGGGATCAAAAAAACAGTGGACTACAAGTAGAGGACTCTTTAGATCCAGGGAATAACTTCTCCAGATGGTCACTTAATGGCTCCAGAAAGAACCTCCAGGGTAGGAGCATGGTAATGACATGTTTGAGCATGCAGAAGCATATTATTACTTGTTTGACAAAGATATTGGACAGTGCAACAAAAGACAGCAATAGGCGATAGTGCAAACAAAGATAAGGTAGCTATCAACTCTGGGAAAAACAAAGGGCTATACAAGAAAGAGCATGGTCGTATTTTACTATTTGGTTTAGCAATGAAAAATGTTTCTTTAAATCATAATATTATTATCCTTGACTACTAAGAAATAACTTTATTAAGGGGATGAAGGAAAATGAATTGTATGGAGAGTGAGCTATCGTACTTCCCCTTAAGTCAATAAATGAAAAAAAAGTAAGTAAATGCAGATTTTGGAATGCAAGAGTAAGTAGCAGGGAAACAGCTGAAAGTGTTATTGTATAAAAAAATACATAAATATAATACATAAATATAAAAATATATACAGGTAGGGAGGGGCATTGAGGGATGGGAAAGGCACTGCTATCTTTTCTTTATAGGCCTAATCATATTTTTGGCTTTTAAGACTATGAATCTGTATTATGTTGACTAAAATATGTATTTTTAACAACTAAAATTAAAATTAAAAATCTCTATGACTGCAAGATGTAATCAATATTCTTACAATAAAGCTGAAATAAGTAAGTGGTCTCAAACCAAAGGATCATCAGACACCCTGGTCACTTAAATCTTACACATTTGTATTAATAAAGCATGCTTTCCTCTCAGTCTGTAATTATAGCACTTCAAGGGACACAAGTCCTACCACCATTGCTCTGAGGTGCAAAGAGACTCCAAAATATTTTATTAATCTTCTAAGTTCTCTGCTTTATCACAGGAACAAAGTGGAAGTACTTTTCTTTACCAATATTTTCATAACTGATCAAATCCTTAATTTTTCCTTGTTCATACTTTCAGTCCTTAGAGTAGACATTAAATGTGTTGGTTTAATCCAAATAATATCCATTGCTTTTTACATTAATACTTATATACTTGATAAGAACCCAAACAATGCATAAAATTTCTCTCTCCAAGAAAGGCAACTGTTCAACTTTGAACAACAGAATTGGCTTTAAGCTTTTTAAAAATACATACCTCTAGGCGAATAGAATGTATTTTTCTATTATAACTCTCAACTTTTACTAAAATGACTCCAAAACCTCTCACAGTTCCCTTTGAAGTTTGGCTTTTACATAAAAACAAGCAGCACATGAGATCTTATGAGCTTTAAATCTTCCTAAACCAGACATATTTAAGCTTACAAATAAGGAAATTAGTACTATTCCAACATATGCATCTCACTTATGGATAATAACTGCTACTTAGTACATACATAATCCAACCCACTTATTGTGGTTTAGTTTTAAAAATAAATTAATTTCATAAAATCCAATTCTAATATGACATTTAGGAAACATGATTTGTTTACCTCTGTTGGGTTGTAGCAGTCTACAAGAGCTTCCTAGAATGAAATACACAGAAGGTAAGTTTTATTATTTTAAAATTAATATCATTTTTTCTCATTTATTTTTATTTCCCAATTACACCTGTCATACAGTATTACAATGGTTTCAGGTGTAGAGCACAGTGATGAGACATTTATATAACTTACAAAAACCTTATTCCAATACATCCAGTTCCCATCTGACACCGTATTTAGTTATTTCAATGTTACTGACTATATGCCCTATCCTGCACTTTACATCCCCGTTATTGACTCAAAATTAGAAAGTATTTTATCTTTGTAGTATTAATTCTAAACACAGTAAATCAACATTTCACATTGACTGTCTATAGTCACACTTTATTTTAGCACCCATTGGCCATGTGAGGATATAGAGTTGTGCCTTTCATAGGCAGGAATGCCTTGCCCACTCCAGCACACACACACTCTCTCTCTCTCACACACACACACACACTCACACATAGTCACACGCACAGTCACACACTCGCATACAGTCACATAGTCACACACATGCATGCACACACATGCAAGCACACTCACACACACTCACACATACATGCAGTCACACGCACACTCACAGTCACACACATGTACACACACACGTGCACACACACACACACACAGTAACACCCACAGAATCACACACATACACACGCACACACACTCACACACCTGCAGTCACATACAGTCACGCTCAGACACCCGCGCGCACACACACACTCACACACACATAGTCACACACAGTCACGTGCAGTCACATGCACACTCACACACCCAGTCACCCGCATTCACACAGATGCACAGTCACACGCAGTCACACCCACACTCTCACACATGCGTGCGCACACACACTCACACACCCAGTCACCTGCATTCACACACATGCACAGTCGCACACACACTCACACACATGCGCGCACACACACAGTCTCACACACACTCACACACCCCTTTCCTTTGGGCTGCCCACTTGATTAATAATAAACTGGATATGCTTAAGTTGAGACAGCCTGTGAGAGATGATGACAATCACACTGCAGAGGGAAGCTCCTGGTCGTGATTCAGCCACGAAGAAGCTTGTCACACCCCGCAGGCTTCCCTGTCCTCACCTGGGAACCAGAGGAGGGGATGGCGTGGCAGCCAAAGCCCCTCTTAAGTTCTCAATTTTAAGGAAACGTTTTTTATGTCATTACATTCTCTACAGAACTGATGCCTCCTTTATTTATGTTTTTACTTTCATGTCCCAGTTAAATTTACCCACAGGAAAAAAATCATTAAACTGAGACTGTTTACCAATCAAGGGATGCTAGCAATTATTAACACATTAAATACATTCATACATTAAAATGAGCCCTTTAATTGCTGTTAGTGATCACTTGTCACTGGTGATAACCAACAGCCATTAAGAGCAATTGTCAGTGAATATTAAGAGCATTGGCAGGTCAAAGGTTAATTGGTTTTAGAAACTCCCAAATGTAGATTTTAAAATGATAGATGTGACCTCCTCCGGGAAGGGAAAAAAATATTGCATTACCCTAAGGAAACATGAGACATCTTGACAATCCGTAGTTGTCCTAGAATAACCTCAGGTGAGCATACTCTAATAAAATTTTATTAAACAGATTTATGTTGTAAACAAGCTTATCTAGAAATTAATTTCATGCATGATATAATCTGCAACTGTAAGACCAGAGTCCTAGGTTAGACACTCCAGTTCTCGCCCAGGCCCTGGCCTCCCTCCTCCGGAGGCAGAACCAGCCCTCCCTCCCAGGAAGACGAGGCTCATAGCCGCAAGGGGCTTCGAGAACTTTCTGCAGGCAGAACTGCTTTATCCTCGGAGATGCACTTCATGAGGGCGAACACTTAGCATCCCATGGCTTCCCGCTCTGCAAACTGCCATCGCCCGAGTGCTGGTGCCAATGCTCGGGAAGCCCAAGTGGATCCCAGCACCTATGACCAGAAGCTTCTAGATCTTGGAAAGGGCTTACCCGTAATTTTAAAGCTCTCTCTTCTTCACTGTCCGCATCGAGGAGGTCGTCAATGTCAATTTCGACATCGGGCATTTCTTCTTCCTGGAGGACAAACGTGAGGGCGTTCTATTTAGTGGGGGGCCGCATGCCACCAAACCAATGCAGCTGGGCTAAATGACTAGGTCTTCCATTAAGGCGGAAAGAGAGAGGAGGGAGAGGAGGGAAAGGAGGAAAAAAGGATGGAAGAGTGAAGGAAGCAGGGAGGAAGAGAAACAAAGGATGAGTCGCACGGCAGTAAAAAGCAGTGTTTCAAAGGCGACAGTTCTCTGCTCGCTGGCAGAAAACCACAATTATGAGCACACAACAGGGATTCGCAAATCGCAGGAGGAGTGAGGGCAGTTGTGGCTTCTACCCAACGCCTGCACTTCCCTTGGTGGCCGCCGCATCTTTGATCTTTTGGGGGTGGGGGGTTGGGCAACTCCTTTTATGCTTCTGGGCCTAGGGAAACCCAGATCCCACCACAGGTTTCGGAGGTGGGGTGCTTGGGTGAGCCTCACCGGAGCCCCAGCCCGAGTGGCTGACTCCAGAGAGGACTCGTGACCCCACTGAGGCCAGAAGCTCTTCCGAACGGAGCACCCTCAGTTCCCCGAACTGACAGTGGGCCGAGGAAGCGCTCAGCCTGGAAATCCCTTAGCCTCGAAGGGAAAGAGTCTGACTGCATGATGGGCAGAGGAGGAAAAATCAGAAAAGGGGGTTCTGAAAAATTCTTGGTCACTGAGTCACCAAGTCAAACCACCAGTGAAGCCGGTACGCCCTCCAGTAAATCCCTGTTATTATTTCAGCCAGTGTGACCAGAGTTCAATACTCCCCAAACTAAAGACATCCAATCCGGAAGAGAGGGCAAGGACACCCCGCCGGAACGTGGTGGAGGGCCTCACTGACTCGGAATCTGTGCTTCCAACCCGAACTCCATCTTTGCTACTTCTCATTTCTCCCGTTATCTCACCGTCCCCGTACCTCTCAGAACGCTGAAATAAAATCACCTTTAAGAGAGGCTGTAATTTTGCATTTCACCTTCCCATGAGGAGTCACCTGCCCTCCAACACCTCCCAGCCACAGGTATGGGGAAGGAGCGCCCCCAGAAGAGAGAAAAACCTGTGTGGAGGAGTCCTGTGTGTTCACCTGGCCTTAGCTGCTCAGTGTCGCTGCATCGTCTAGTCTTCAGGGGCAAGGCTGACTTTCTGAGTCTTTCCTCTCCAGTAAAATCCATTTTACTAAGGAACAGTGAATGTATTTTGCTGTGTGTAATGTGCCCTTGTGTATAATGCACACTCAGGTGTTTGCCCCAACTTTCAGGGAAAAACATTTTTTGTTTATATTTTTAATTCAAAATTTTATTTGTTTAAATTTAGGTACTTGTTTTTGCATTATAAAGAAATTTTAACATATTATGGTATAAGAAATTTTATGTAACAAATAATTACAAAACACAAGAACAGATACAAGGTACAAGAAATTCTACGTACCAAATGTTTTTATATGAAAAAGACTGATTATCATATTCCAGGGTATTATTTTGCATCTAGATATCATTATTGATTTCTACACTTTTAACTCATAAGCATAAATAAAAGAATTAAAAACATTTATACAGATAGGGAATTAGCACTACCCACATATAATGTGCATCCTTACTTTCCCCTCACAAATTTGGGGGGAGAAAAGTCCACATTATACACGGCAAAATATGGTAGTTTTCAACCATTTTTCTTCATGTTCCAACACAAGTGAGGACACAAGTGTTTCAAGGAAACTGAGGAATATGATACACTACTGTGAAATGGGCGTTTGGGAGAAATCCAGCCTGAAATTTTCATATTACATGGCTGGGTACTTTCCGGACAGCCCGTGTGTGTGTGTGTGTGTGTGTGTGTGTGTGTGTGTGTGTACACATACATACACACACACGTATGTATGTATGCATCTGTATGCATCTGCCCCGATTCCTGACACAGCTCTTAAAAGCCTTGTGAACAGGGGTGCTAGGAGGATAGTTTCTCGTAGCATTTTGTCTTTGACTCCACTTCCTGACACAGAGCTCCTAAACCCCTTGGAATTTCCTGGGTGACAGAAGCATCTTTTGTTCTAATAAGGAGACTCTTGGGGGGCTCCTGGGTGGGGGCCCGTCACAAGAAAGACCCAGCCATGAACAGAAACTCAGAACTTTCTATCCCACCCTCCATCTTCCTGGAAGGGACGAGGGGCTGGAAATGGAGGTACTAATCAATCACCCCTGTGTGATGAAGCCTCCACAAAAATTCCAGTAGAGTGAGGTTTGGGGGGCTCCCATGTCGGTGAACACGACCATGTGCCAGGAGGGTGGTGCACCCAAGTCCACAGGACAGAAGCTCCTGTGCTTGGGACCCTTGTGGAGCTCACCCTGTTCATCTTCACTGTGTCCTTTGTAATAAACACAAGTCTTTCCCTCAGTTCTGTGAGCCATTCTAACAAATTACCAGCCCATGGAGGGCACCACGGGAACCTCCATTTATAGCCAGTACGTCAGAAGTGCAGGTGGCAACCTGGGACCTGAGGCTGGCATCTGAAGTGGGGGCAACCTCGTGGGTCTGAGCCCTTAACTCGTGGGACCCGACGACATCCATCTCCAGGCGGAATTCAAATGAATTACAGGACACCCAGGTGGTGTCTAGGAGAACTGCCTGGTGTGTGAGCTCGGAGCTGGAGCGCGCTTCTTGCTGGGGAGGAGTGGCCGGGACTAAATGAAAGCGGAAGCACCCGCCTGGCTTCCCAGGCTGTCGGGAGAGCCCTACAAGGGTGTGCGTGTACATGGGCCTGCGAGAAGACTAGACGGCACGTCTAGGCCCTGGAGACTCACTCCATGAGTCAGTGGGCGCAGGCACCCCCGTCCCCCGCTCAGAGGTGGCTGGGGTCCCACCTCTGCTTCCAGCCAGTCTGACTCCCAGACCCGCCATTATTACGAGCCCTGGGGGCGGCGCAGAGAGCTGGGCACAGACGTGGCCTCCGTGGGCGGAGGATGCTGGGAGGACCCCAAGGCTCCGCTCCCTGTCAGGACACCAGGAAAGACCCCCCCGGACGTGTGTGCTGCTCCCCTCCTTCCACAGGCCTGCCACCCGGCCACCCCCACTTTCCGCTCCCCTACTCTGCCTGTGCCGCATTCCTCTTTCTGTGGTGCCTGAGAACCCTCCGCTGAAAGGAAGACGCGGGGAGGAGGGAGTCATTGAGGGAGCCGCACACTGACAGTGGGACAGCCGTCAAGGTAAGTCAGACTTCTCAGAGGGAAAGGGCTGCTGGAAACCCAAACCACCGCCCAAGGAACGCCCCCGATGGCAGGCGGCCCTGCGAACACGGAGTATCACCCCCGGCCCCGGCCCCGAACTCGGAAGCCGCGGCCTCCAGAGCCGAGCCGCAGACACTGCGCATGCGTTCTAGCAAAGGCGCCCCCAAATGACGTCGGCGGTCCCCACGCACCGCATGCGCGGTGCGGCTTCCATACCCACAGCCAGTAAAAGCAAAAGCGGAAAGTCCACAGGTTGCGACTTCAGTAACAGTTTATTTCCCCAGTCTCCCCATATCAGTCATTTGGGTTCAGCATCCAGGTTTGGTTTGAGCCCAAGGTTTATACAGGTGTTTATATGAAGGGTTAATGAAACCAAGCAAAAGCAACATGATTTAGAACCTACTCAAGGAATCACAGCTGCGGGGAACTCAGTGTCTGCTCGTAAAACAGAAAAATAAGTAAACGATGCCCTCCTCAGAAGAGCACAGAAACAGGCCTTCCTGCAGACATTACTTAGCTTTGATGCCCTGCCAAAGTGGTCAAACGGGCTTTCACTTGTGCAGCCAGATCGAGTCCCACTCACACAGGAGGCAATTAGGGATCCTCTCATTAGGATGGCACACAGCTCTCCCTCGGGCCCTGTGTTTGACCCATTTTCCCCAGCCCTCAAGATCGGGCTGTCCAATGCGGTAGTTAAATTTAAATGGACCAAAATGAAATACAATTAAGAATTCAGTCCCTCGGTCACTTTAGCCACACGTCAGTGTTCAATCGCCACATGTGACGAGCGGCTCCTGCATTGGACAGCATGATACAGAACTTTCCATTCCATTGGACGGGACTGTTCTGGGAGTCCACTCACTCTCGGGACCAAAGGTCAGCAAGCAAAGCCCCTTCCCCTCTCAGAGGAGCGTGACAGAGGAAAGAAAATGCGTCGCAAGGTCACTACCTTTACCCGAGGCATGTGGCTGGGAAGCCCAAGGCAGGGCCTTCTGGGTAGGAAAGCTGATACAAACTATTCCCTGAGTAATTATAATAATCATTAAGCTTTGGCACCTTCCACGGACCTAGGCTGCCTCTCATTGCCCTGCGCTTGTCCATCAGAGGCTAGGAGGAGCCCGGGCCCAGCTGAGCGTGGGGCGGCGGGGCTGCGGAAGGTCTGCCCAAACCAAAGCCTGGGTGAGGAGGACACAGAGACCTGGACCCGGAGGCACACGGGGGAGAGCCTGGGAAGCAGAGTGATCTAGCACGGACCACAGAATCCATGTATATCTGGTATTTAATATCTTTGAGGAGTGTGAACATGGTCTAAATTTGGTGTTTAGCCCTACCTTCTGCATAAAGCAGAACCACAAAATGACCTCAGTGACAGATGAAATCACTTACCAGACAGTGACTACACCCATCGTCCACCCTGGTGTCCCCGAGTTCAGTTGCATTTGGGGATTTGCCCACATTAAAAATAGATTCCCAGGCAGTGGCTCAGGTGACAAGAATTAGAACAATCTCTTCAGGGTCACTGGGATAAGTCACCAG
Organism: Lyroderma lyra; assembly: GCA_004026885.1. Lineage (NCBI taxonomy): Eukaryota > Metazoa > Chordata > Mammalia > Chiroptera > Megadermatidae > Lyroderma > Lyroderma lyra. Next base: position 1,606 of record PVJL010015657.1, on the reverse strand, counting down.
CTAACATCATGCCACATTTAGTCAGAGGTCCATGTGTTGGTACCCACAGAACAAGGCCTGGAATCACCTTGTGCATTTTTCTGATTATAGTATCTGTTGGTAGACATTCTCTGCAAGGCCCTGTGCGTCAGACACTGTGAGGCCCAGCCCTGGAGGCACCAAAGGTCTGAGCGCAGAACAAAACAGCACACAACGACACCAAAAGACAGTGACAAACCCCAAGTGCCTTAGTAACTAAGGAGAAGAAATCATCTCCCTGGGGCTGGTGAGGGGGTGGGGGTTTCACAGCAGAGAGGGCATGTCATCTGGCCTTGTGGAGTGGCAGAACAGGTTTTGGGGAGCGAGAGCACCCACAAGAGGCACAATACAAGGTGTGTTCCAAATACATGCTGTGGAAAGGTCCCTGGCCTCAGGTCAAACAACACCGTGCTGCGAATATGAGTGCCATGGAGGCACACAGCACCAGACATGAGTGCTGAGGGGGCTGGGGAGCGATAAGAAGTAGTGGGGAGTGTGGTGACCTGGAGAAAATCTGCCCCGAGGAAAGCAGCAAAGAACACTATTCCCGCTTGGTGTGCTCAGTGCTGCCAGATTCTCCCCGTTTCCAGGGAGAGCTGAAAATACAGATTTTTTTCATGTAAAAGTATCCTGATTCTTTTCAAGTTGGTTAAGAATTCCTTAAAATATTATGAAGAACAAATAAAACCCATCAGTCTGCAGGCTGCCAGTTTCCCTTCATCCTGCAGAGACTGTAGCCACCGAGGGCTGCAGAGCAGGGGTGCAGAGTGCCAGTGGGCAGGCTGGCCCAGCTCCGGGCCCCGGCGAAGCCGGTGTGAGGGAGCAAGGCTTTAATGCAAGTTGTGGCAAGAGCAGGAAGTGTTCAACAGACAGTGATACACAGGAAGGAAAAACCAGATGGAACTAGGAAATGAACTGGGTATTGGATGACAAAGAAGGAAGAAAGCTAGAGAAGGTCAAAGTTTTGAGCTCAAGAGGTTCTGGACAAAGATGCTGTAGTAGGAGCACACCTGGGACCTCGAAGACATTTCCCAAATCAGTGCAGAGCTAAGTCATCTCCAGCACCCCTAAACTTGTAAGCAGAAGCGGGATCCCCATGCTGCCACCACTCAGACACACACTGCAGTGCTGAGTGACAAAGGCAGAGTCCCTTCAGACTAGGCCGACCAGATGTCCCATTTTAAATGGGACAAAAACCAACAGTTCTGTCCATTTCAAATGGTACATGTGGTCAGGCTATGGACAGCTCGAATTTAGTCCAATGAGACTTGGCTGACCATCCGCACTGTTTGCAACAGGACTGTACTGTTGTTTTCCATCCCATTTGAACTGGGACTTCTGGTCAGCCTACTGCAGACAGACCCTGCAGCCTGTATAGTTCATGACAGGCTCAGGTGACAGGCTACAGTAATGTAACTGAGGCAGGTTCCCAAAACACTGTCAGCCTGTGCTGAACACACACACAAAGGCATACACACGCACACACACACACACACTCACATATATGCACGCTCACATACACACTCAACACACACCACATGCACACACACGCACACACACGCAACACACACCACATGCACACACACAC
>PVJL010015656.1:0-23520 GCA_004026885.1 Lyroderma lyra | reverse complement strand
TTTTCTCCACATCCTCTCCAGCACTTGTTATTCCTTGTCTTGTTGATAACAGCCATTCTCACAGGTGTGAGGTGGTATCTCATTGTGGTTTTGATTTGCATTTCCCTGATAGCTAATGAGGATGAGCATGTTTTCATATGTCTGCTGGCCATTTGTATTTCTTCGTGGGAGAAGTGTCTGTTTAGTTCTTCTGCCCACTTTTCAATTGGGTTGTTTGTGTTTTTTTTTTTTTTGTTAAGAAGTACTAAACCATGACCCCCTGCTCCTTAGCTTGAGATGATACATAAGCCTCAACCATCTGATCTGTCTTCTGGTCACATATTCCAATGGACCTCCCATATGTCACACGTGATAAATTTGGTTACTTCCTCCTGTTACTATGTTTCAGGTTAATTTGATTAATAGTCCAACCAGAAGAACTTTCTAAAGCATTGCAGGAAAATTTAGTTTTGGTCTCCTACATCTGCTTCTCAGTTGTGTAAAAACTGGAAGTTTTTATTTATTTTGTCATAGATGAGGTGGCAGCACTAGTTGAGCCTGCATCTCCCTTTTAGCAATTGATGACATGCAACATCCCTAATGACCATATGGCAATAATTCCAGAGAGTGGGACTTGATTCCCATCCTAGAACCTTTTCAAGTAGGTCCAAAGTCCAGGGTGATGAGGGAGCGTGGACAACTTGGAAACTCTTCGCGTACGAGGCGATAAGTAACCGCCTCTTAACTCTTAGTGGCTGTAACTCACAATTCCTTACTTCTCGCAACGGGAGGGCCGGCCACCAGGGAAATGCTTCTGTGGGTTGCCTGGGCTCCTCCATGTGCTGCAGTTACGGATGGCTGTACTGGGGCTGGGGGGCCAGGCTGGCAGCGGGTATTGAGCAGAATAAGCAGGACACAAAAGTATGCATGCTGCACGATTCCATTTAAGTGACAGTCTAGAAAAAGCAAATCTAAACTGTTGTGACAGGCAGCAGTAGATCAGAGGTTGTCTGAGTCTGGACTTGGGGGGGCAGTGAACAAAAAGGAGCACGGGGGAATTTGGGGATGATAGAAACGTTAGATATCTTGATTTGAGGATGAGTACACAATATGTATATTTGTCAAACTTATGAAAAACTGTACTTAACATAGATACACTTTATTGTGTGTACCTTTGGCCCTGCTCTGACCAATCAGTGAGAGGGAGGCACGCTGCTCTCTGTCTCCCTGACTTCACTTTGGTTTAAGGAGGCAGTGACATTGCCCCTGTTTGCACTACATTTCTGCCTCCTCTTCCTCTCAGGGCAGAAAGCACTTTACTAATGGGATTAGGTCTTCTCTGATGCCAGCAATGATCAAATAAATCCCCGGGGATTAAATCAAAGGCAGTCTCCTTCTGTGCTGAAATACTGATTATTGCCAAGTTCATTTCTGCTCAATCCTCACGGGCTCCTGTTCCTGACAAGCAAATGCCATTTGCATTTGGTTTCGTTTTCAACCCAAAGACAGGGACAGTTTTTCCTAAAGTTGATAGAAATGAAGTCAGTTCAACTGTATTTTTGGGGGGATTAGCCACAGATATTGTGATTCTATGGTGACATATTTTGCCAAATGACAAAAAAAACAACTTTAATAAGAAAGCATGTGGTATTTGCCTCCCTGCCTACACAAGCAATGATTTCAGAAAATATTCATTCAACACGTGTAAGATACTCTCCTAAATCTCTTAGTTAAAGACAAGAGAGAAATCTCTCTCCTCTTTAATGCACCTCCTCATGAGTGAGGGAAGGAAACTTTCTGAAATTGAAATGGACACTCCTTGGGCCGTGATGAAATGAGATCACAAAATATAGATTCCCCCGGGAAGAAAAATGACCATTCAGAGAGAACTGTATATTCTTCATCATAACCAGAAGCGAGTGGATCCTCCTGTCATGATGCCATTTCACACCAGAAATGGCATGTTCTTAAATCTTATCTAAAGTTGACCCATCCTAAACTGAACGTAGCAGGGAAAGCCAAAGCTCTGCAATACAGATTTAGCTTCTCCTTCTTGCAAGACACCCATGTTACCATGAGCCCCAGCCTCTAGCAGCACCAGGCCTCCTGAGAGATATGTCAGGGGAGTTGGCACCTGTGATAATGCAGTGTGTCTGCAGCTGTCTCCAGTGAGTCACCATTTTCTTTTCCATTTTCTCTCTTAGGGGCTGAACAAAATCTATTTTTCCACCTCCTTGTGTCCAAGTAGTTAATTGCACCTTTCCTGGGCCTTGGGTCAGCCGCCCTTCGCGGGTGCTCCGTGCGTGACTGGAATCTCCTTCAGATGGTTTGGGTCTGTGGCTGTCTCTCCCTTCCTAATCAAAGTAACAGGTGTCATGGCTGTGTGGTCAGTGGATTGAGTAGCAGAAATAATCACCAGCAAATGGGCCAGACAGGCTCAGACAAGGCATCCCAATTCAGATTAATTTAAATGTGGGTGAGAATGAACAGAGTGGAGAAAGGGAGACTAGCACACAGACACTCAGAAAGTGAACTAAGCAGCGTGCAGACTGACAGTGTCACAAACATCAAATTCCGAGTCTGCATCCCCAGGAGTAATGTGAAGGACGTGAGTGCAGGTGGCCCAGGGTGACCTGGGACCTGTGAACCCGGGCAGGGCCCTGCCTCCTTGAACCATCCTCCGTGTGATTGACACTTGGTGCATGCAGTGTCCCACTTCCCCTCCTCTGAGGGACAGGGAAGCATGACCAATGCTGTCAGAGCCGAGGTGCTCCAGCAGACAAGGTTTCAGTGATGGAACACCCAGTTAGTGTGTGGAGCCAACATGGGAGGATCTCAGGCAAGCAAGCTACTTTATGTGTATATGGACTGTACATACATGTTCAACAGAAGTGGCATCGTGTCGCATCTGCCCAGTAACGTTTTGCCATTTCCTGGTTACGTGAGCAAGTACATTCATAGTAAATGTCAGCTCTGGGAATTACTCAGCCTCCACGTTGACCGTTTATGGTAAGGTCAAGTCTGGGTGGCAGGCCTGGCTTCAATCCTTTAGGGACCAACACGACACCCCTACAGGGCCGCTGCATGGGACTTTATCCATAATGGATTTCCTTGAGCCCATAGCCCACAGCAACGATACAGGGTACAACAAAAGACCACCAGACTGCTAGCAATAATTGCTAGGACCATCCACCACCAGGTGGGTCCTAAGGAATCCCACCAAGACATTAATTAATGGGTCTTCCGTTAAGGAGGCAATGGCTTGTACCTCTGAATCCATTTTGGCCAGGGCTGTCTGAATGCGCTCAGCATAATCTGGGATCCATACCCAACATTAAAATGTACTATAGCACAGGTGTCACCTTGGGAGGCTGTCAATAAATCTAAGGTCTTATGATTTTGCAGCACAACTTTACGTATTTGCGAAGTTTCATCTAATAACAGGCTTAAGGCCTGTTTAGTAGCATTCAGGGCTTGAGCTGTGTGCACAGCTAAAGCTTCTACTTGTAATTCTACGTCTATGACAGCTGACCCTGGCAGGGCCAGAGCAAAGGAGTGAAACCACCAGGTGGCTCTATGTTGGCGATGCCAGCGGTGATACACAGCATCCCAATTAGTAGGCAATTGAGGGAGAGTCACCAGTACTTGACCAGCAATGTCAGGGTGACCCCATGTATACTGGACAGTCCAGTTTTCAGGTATATAAGGCCATCCATAGTGTCCACAAACCCAGAGGTATCCAGCTGGAAGGGTATCTGTGGGGTGAACACCGGCATATCAGGTTCCATTCCACCAAGTGCAAGATGTCAGCATGTGGGTAATGTTTTAACATAAATGCAGGGGCACCCAACCAGTTGTACAATTAACAAATGATTGTTCTATACATAACAAGACTTGTTCCCATGGTTTCACATGTCCCTCCCACCCCCAACCCCACCGATTAGCCATTGCATAACCAAACAGAGGGGGTTGGTTATTATGGTTCTTGCGGAGCAAACCGTCGACTGCCCAGCAGTGTTGGTCCCATTCAGTGTGCTGCTTCACGTACGTAACCTTGTCCAGATTTTGAGTGAAGCCCAGTGAATCCACCAAAGTAACACTTGAATAACTTTGTCTAACAGGGACAAACCAATGCTTCTGGGTTATTCATTTAACACCCTAACTCAGTGGGCAGATTAATTATGCATTTGCACAAACTGGGGCCCAAGACCTTTAATATTTTTCTTCACTAGACCTTTATACTCTTCAATCATACCTGCAGCTTGGGGTTAGTAAGGTACATGAGCTGCCAATTGACATCATTTTGTCGTGCCCACGCCTGTACTTTGCATCTAGTAAAATGAGTGCCCTGGTCACCACTAATTATTATGGGAGTCCTATGATCAAGTGCAGCAAGGGTATGTACTTGGGTGGCCGCAGTCATAGGCCAGGCAAACCCTAACCCAGTTCCTGTATCCACTGCTGTGAAGGCATATAGGCATATTGACAACCATGATCTGTTAGCAAGGTTCCAGTGTAGTCCACTTGCCACTCCTGAAAGGGCTGCCCACCCCTCAGAATGACACCCAGTTCTTGCAGGGGGTGGTGCCGGTGGGGGTGCTGTTCTGCACAAGCCTGGCAGTCTCACACAGCATGCTGACATTGTGTCCAGGTCAGGGACATACCCCATCAAAGAGCTACCTGTTCCATGGTTCGGGCTCCAACATGTCCCAGCTTGCGGTGTAGCCAGGGACCTGGTTCTCCCGGGTGGGGCAGTAACTGGCTTGCCCTCACTTGAGCAAGAGCATCAGCAGCATCATTTCCAGGTGCCTTTAAAGGGTTATGTCCTGGAACATGGTAAATGATGGCCCCCTCCTGAAGACCCCGCTTATACAAGTCCTGCCAAAGAGCCCTCCTCCATAAAGGATGGCACCCTATCAGCCAATCTTAGTCTGCCCATGAGAAAGCCAGAGTGTCAAACCTTTGTATACCACCCAATTGTCCATACAGACTTGTATGTGGCCTGGTTCAACACTAACCACATAGCCCTCAATTCAACCCATTGACTGGATTGTCCAGTTCCTGTCTCATACAAGAATTTATCTGTAGATAGTGGTATTGCTACAGCCACCCTGTAGATGGTTGACCTCCACAGGAGCCATCTGTATACCAAGTATCCACTGGGATGGGGGTTTGCCCCTCTAAATAAGGACTAGCTGTAGGTTAGAGTTCCATCAGTGGGGATGGCTCTACAGTTTGAAATTCTATAGGCACTAGCAAGGCATGTAATTGATCTGATAAAGGGCTGGAGGAAAAGCAGGCCCTTTGTTCTAAATAGGCCCCCCCATTTTGTCAAGGTAGGGGTTTGGGTCACCCCTGTTCAAGACATCCATAACCAAGACTGCAAACAGCCCTTTGCCAGATACGTCAATAGGATAGTTACAAGATTAGGATCTTTATGGCCTCACAAGCTAAAAGGGCAGCATAAATGAGGCTAGCTGTTTCTCTATAAGGGAATAGTGGGCTTCTGCCCCTTTCCATAATTGAGACCAAAAGCCAATGGGCACCTGCAAGCCCCATCCAAACCCACTGTCATCCAGCGAAGCCGTTAAAAGGAACAGTAGGGTGGCATTGACCACCCGTAGGGTTTGGGCTCTAGCCACTACTTGCTTGGTGGCTAGGAATGACTGCTCTGTCTCTGGGGTCCAATCCCAAGTAGCCCCTCACCATATCAGGTGATGTAAGGGGTGAGTTAAAGTGGCTAAATGAGGAACAAATACCCTCCAAGTGCCCAACAAACCCAAGTAGGTCTGCAATTGCTTCATGGTTGTGGGATATACCTGTATCTTCTCTATGACTGCCTCTGGCATAACCTTAGGCTTACCCAACCAGACAACTCCCAAGAATTTGACAGACAACCCAGGCCTTGGACCTTGTCTTCATTGATGTCCCACCCCCAGGTTTCCAGGACTTCTCGTAGACTGGTGGCCGCAGTCTTGAGCTCTGCAAGAGAATCAGAAGTTAGCATTATATTATCAATATAATGGAACAGATGTGCCCCTGCTGGCTTCCGCCAGGTGGCCAGGTCCTGAGTCACCAGGCTGTGGCACAGGGTGGGACTGTGCAGATATCCCTGGGGAAGCACCAGGAAAGTCCATTGTCACCCTTCCCATGTGAAGGCAAACTATTTTTGACTTCTGGTGCTTATCTATGGAGAAAAAGTCATTTGCCAAGTCCACAACATAGTGACACTGTCCCAGTTCATGTGTGAGTTTGTCCATGAGATCCATAACATTGGGTACAACTGCATGCAACGGGGGTGTCACTTTGTTCAGCTCCCAATAGTCCACAGTCATTCACCGGGAGCTGTCAGGCTGTTCCACTGGCCATACGGGGGAACTGTAAGGGCCGTGCGTTGGGCAGATTATCTGGGCTTCTTCAAGCTTGAGAATGGTACGACCAAGCTCCTCATGCCCTCCTGGTAGCGGATATTGCTTTGTATGCACAACACAGGGAGCCTGGGGCAATACCAAGGGGGTCTGGTGGGGGTGCCCCCGAATAATAGTCTTTACCACTTGTATATATGCAAGTGGAATTTTCCCATCATCATTGTGATCGCCAGTCCTTGCAGCACACCCACCCCTAGAATATATTCTGCAATGGGGGAGACATAGACTTTATAGTCCTGTGTGGACAATCGCCCTATGCCCAGGGTCACAACCACTTCTTTGACCCGTATCATCCGGCCTCCATATCCCTCCATGGTGGCCGTAGGACCGCTAAAGCGATCCAGGTTTCCATACAGCAACGTGCTATCAGCTCCAGTGTCCACAAGGGCTAGTACCTGCTGCATATTATGGGGGACCAGTAAATAGCAAGTTGAACATCTGGCATCTGGTCCCCTGGATCCCCCAGTGGCTGGGTAAAAATCAGTCAGTCTCAGCTCCTGAATCGGGAGTGTAGCAGCCGGCAGGGGAGTAAACTGCTGCTCAGGTCTCAGCTGCTTCCACAGAGCCAGCAGCACCCCCGTGGGCTGATGCTCTATGTTCTCTGCAGCTTCTCCCGCTGCTAATAGATCAAACCACATCTGCTCTCGGCTCACTCTTAACTGCGGGCTGAATGCCACTCTATTGAACCCCTTTATTTTGGGGCATCCTTTGGGTGGGGGCCCCTTGGGCCCCTGTAGCAGCCTCACCTGGCCACCTTTTTTCTCTTGCTTCACTTCCACATCTCCCAATCGAGCTAGGGCGGCTGTTACTTCATGCACCCGCCGATTTACATAGGGAGCCAGAAGAGCCACCATAGTCCCGAAAGTTCCTGGGGGTCCTGAGGCTAGGATGAGGTCCTTCGTCCTAGTGGTGAGAACCTCCTCATCAGGACTATTGTAGTGTACCCGAAACATCATCTGTCGCATGCCCATCTCCCATGTGATTTGCACCAGGTCCGAGTACGTGGACAGTCTCAGGCAATTCACCGGCATCTGCCCAAACCGTTCGGGCCGCTGCCATTATCCAATTGATCAGGGAGTGATTCCCTGCATCATGGTGGGTGTGGGCAATAGTTTGTAGCTTTTGCCTCAAGGAGGGGAGTACTGTAATTGGGGCCAGTTGGGTCATTTCATCAGGAGATAGTTCTGTTCCCTCTGTCCCATCGTCCCACAATCTCAAAAGCCAGCCTGAAATCATTTCCTCAGCCCTTTAGCATACCTGCTTCATCAATTACCATAATTTAGTGGGTAATTCACTGTTGTATGTTGCTTGGCCTGGAGGGCCCCCTGTGGTTGAACCCCTGGCCCCATTGGCTGCTCCAATTTGGCCTTCAGACTACCTGCCCTGGAGGCTGCCCTGGAGGACCATATGGACTTCTCTGAGCCCTGCTGTGTGTGTTCAGCAGCCGCCAGGCAATGCTTTAGCACTTCTTCCTGGCACTGCAACTGACACAGCTGTTGAATTTGCTCCTGTGTCTCCTGACTGGTGTGCCACAGCACCGCCAGAAACATCCAAGTTATGCAGTCTGTCACCTCCTGGTGTGCCGGCAGAATGTTCAGTTTCATTGATTCCAGGGCCTTCTGGACTTCCTTGGGTGCAGACTTTATTTCATGTTGGTCCTCTGGAGCCATCCATGTGGCCAAGTACACAGCCAGTGGGTACCATAGAGAGGCCAGAGGCCACATCTCTTCCACCCAGGGACCCTCACAGATGCTGGGGACAGTACTCACCTCATCCTGCTGACTATACCAAATGTCAGAGTCAAGCTGCTCCAGCAGAGGTTTTGGTGCTGGTATACCCGACTGGAAGAAAGCTCATGGAGCCGAATGGGAGGATCACAAGCAAGCCAGCCACTTTATTGAGTACATGGGACTATATATACGTATTTAAACAAAAGTGGCACTTTGCTGTACCTGCCCAGTAATGTTTTTGCCATTTCCTGGTTACATAAGCAAGTACATGTGCAGTAAGTGTCAGTGCCAGGAATTCCTCAGCCCTGGACATTGACCACTTATGGCAAGGTCAAGTCTGGGTGGTGGTCCTAGTTTTAAGCCTTTCAGGATAATAAATGCCCATGTGCACTGATGCCCATAAGCTGGCTGTGCTCCTTAGTCCCTGTCAGAGCATAAAGTACTCTGGCACATCTGAAGTGCCATCAGCACTAAGGAATCCAGCCGGAGGGTCTCAGGGGCCCAGTGTCACTTCGCTGAACCTCTTTTGTAAAGAACCAGAACCTGGGAGGGCTGGAGTCTCAGTACAGGGGGTCTGCTTTTCTTCATGTCATTTTTATTTCTGAGCCTCTAGTGACTTAATTATTAAATGAGGTCACTAAAACAAAAACAAAAGCAAAAACTGTCCTTTTGACTACAAATATTCTACAATCTAAAATATCCATGACATCTTCTGAATTAATCAATGACTGGAAATTCTCTCTTTAACGTGGAATAAAAACATGGGGTCCAGGTCTGGATCTTGTCCATCCTGGAGCAAACAACACAGTTCAGTTTGTGCACAGAAAGCATCGGCACATCCCCCAGCTGGCCCCACTACCCCCAGACCCTGCACTAGTATTTTCCTTCCTTTTCTATTGTTTCCTCACAATACAGCACTGATCCCTGAACTGGCAGCATCAGCACCACCTGGGAATTGTTAGGAGTGCATGTTCTCAGTCCCCACCCAGACCTGCTCAGTCATACTCCAAGGTCCACGTCCAGCACACCCTCTGGGTGATTCTCATGCTACTCAAGTTTGAGAGCCACAGGGAGCAATGATGCAATCAGCCATTCTCAGCCTTTGCTATCTAACCAGGTCACCTGTACAGTTATTTTAGCCCCACATGTCCAGCTTGTCCAGTTAGGGAGGTCTGGTGTTGATTTTAATAGCACCAAATGTGGAAGCTCTCAGAGCTGGATCTTTGAGACTTTTTTCACAGGTATGAGTTCTAGAGCCCAGAGATGTTTCTGACATATTTTTTACAGCATTTGGTCAAAGAGGGGGTTGACTGCAGAATCCACAGTTGATCTCAAGTCAGTCCAAATATTTCCACTATGCCAATGGTTTTGAACCCAGGTTTTGGAATCAAATGCACTTGTATTGCCAATGACTGAGGCCAGGGAGGTTTGCATTGGATTTGGGCAAACAGAAGAATCGAGGAGCCACAGTCAACTTAAATATATGCTTTATTCCAGAAGCAGAGCAGCAACAAGTGGCATCTGGGCATTCCCCCTCAGTAGCTCCTAGACCATGGCTAGCTCATAGTCCCTAGCTTGCTTTTAACTCACTCACAGCTCCCTCCCTCCCACAGCCACCTCCAGCTCAGCTCTTGTTCTTGCTCCCCACAGAGAGTTTCATCCCCACCCCCCCTTATAGACAAAGGAGAACAAAGGCAGCAGGCTTCCAAGAAGCAAGCTCATAAGACACATGAACAATAAAATGTCTGCCACCTGGGAACGTGCAAGTCACAGCCAGGTAACAGGTGTGCGTCATTCCAGCAGAAGCTCAGCGAGAGAGCCTGAGCTACTTTATTTGTTCCACGCTCTGCCCCTTCAGTGTTTCTCGCCTCACAATCTACAGGACAGATGATTTCTGCGATGTTCCATGTGCAAGGAGTGTGTTACATTGCATCCACGTACCATAACAACAATAGCGACTACAACAAATGACAATAGTGCATACAATGACAGGACTATACTCAGAACACTGCGTTCAATGGATCCTCCTTGTGATTAGATACATAGTCTGCACGGTCACAGGGGTTGTAGCCATAACGCTTTCAGTTGCCAAAAGGGTAGTGTAGACAGCTGCCACTTGGAGGAGTCAAAGGCTGCCTGGGCCCCCTCTGTCCAGCCCCAACGAGCCCCTTTCCTAACCACGGAATACAAGGGCCTCAGCAGTTGTGCAAAATGTTCATCCCTATGATGTACTCGGGGATGGGTGACACATAAACTTTATATGTCTGCGGTGCCAGATGGCCTATTCCCAACGGAGTGTCTGTGGGTTTCACGTGAATGCTTTTCTTCCTTGTAGCCATCTATGACTATTGGGGTTCCAGAGAACCTCTATGAATTCCCACAGCACTTGACTGCTTTGCTCCTCATCGGACCCTTTTCCCCCTGCCCCACCCGCTTCAGCTCTCACTGACTGCTAGGGCTTTGGGCCCCAAGGCCCTTTTAACCCCCGGCAGGTTTGAGAGCCACCCACATCAGGGTTCGTATCACCCTTAGGGGTCTGTTTCTCTTGGCCTTTGGTGCCTTCTTGGTTATCATATGGCCATCTTTTTGCTTGTGCCTTGTCTTGGCTTTCCCTAAACTCACCACCATCATAGTGGCCTTATTAATGGGCAGCCTCCATAAGGTGCCAGGATAGCCAGAAGCAATCCAAGTAAGGAAGAGGGAGCACCTTGCAACACACTGTCCCTCATACCGGCTGTAAATCTCTCATCATCTGGACCTGGGGTATTTGGATTGAACTGAATTCTGCATACCCAGCTCCCACACCAGGTACCAGGGCAGCGGGACCACACGTTCATTTTGCTTTCCCTGCCCCATAGGAATTTTTCTCCATGTGGCCTGATGTCCTCTTGGCTGCCAGCTCAGCGCATCCCTCGTGAGGGTTGTCACACCATTCAGCAACAGAGAAGGAAGAGCCGTGCAGCCGCCACTCACTCAGCTTGGTTGCACCCGCTCGGCTGCCACCTGTGTCATGGACTTGGGGGGCTCTCTGCATTGGTCCCTGCCACGACCAGCTCTGCTGCTGCTTCCTCCTCTGTTGCAGATCCTGTTTGTGACATCAAGTGTGTTACCAATGACCGAGCCCAGGGAGGTTCGCACCGGATCTGGGCGGACAGAACCGAGGAACCGCAGGCAACTTAAACGTAGGCTTTGTACCAGAAGCGGAGCAGCAGCAAGTGACATCCAGTCGTTCCCTCTCAATAGCTCCTGGGCCGTGTAGTCAGCTCCAGCTCAGCTCTTGCTCCTGCCCGCCCGGAGCGTCCCATTCTCCTGGACATAGGCAGGAGCACCAAGGAGGCAGGCTGCAGAGAGGTGAACTCCTAAGGTGCATAAACAACCAAACGGCTGCCCCGCGGGAACGTGCACGTCATGGTTACATCACAGGTGTGCGTTGTTCCGGTGGAGCTCGGAGGGAGCCTGAGCTACTCCGTTTGCCCCATAACACTTCACTCCCCTTGGCAGCTTGGCCTCTTCCTAGCCTCAGTCTTAGTCTTTCATGTGGATAATGGGATGGTTTGGTGTCACGTATAGGACTGCTGTAAAGAATAGAGGTGACAGTTAAGTTCCTGACATGTAACAGGCACCTGTTAGAAGCTTACTGTTGTTGATAGTGACACAGGACCACTTCTGAACTATTTCACCTGTGCTAAGCTGAGGTAAGGAGAGCTTTAGTCCTGGAGACATTTGGCTTCTTTTCCGAGACAAAGCAGTGGAGGCTTATAATGCTCCATGAGGCCCCGCTGCTTTGTGTGATGTTCGGAGGAAGGAAAAGAATTAGACAAAGGAGGGAACAGTTGTCACCACACTCTCCATTTAATTCACTCAAGGAGCTCATGCAGTCCAAGGTCACTTTGGGTAGATTTTTGGGAAGCAAAAAGACACACACTTATCTGCCATGTACACTCACCCATAGGCAACCACACCATGTCCCTCTTCACCCCACACGTGTGCTTCCCACAAGGATATCCCACACACGTGCTTCCCACAAGGATATCCCACACGCGTGCTTCCCACAAGGATATCCCACACGCGTGCTTCCCACAAGGATATCCCACACGCGTGCTTCCCACAAGGATATCCCACACGCGTGCTTCCCACAAGGATATCCCACATGCGTGCTTCCCACAAGGATATCCCACATGCGTGCTTCTCACAAGGATATCCCACACGCGTGCTTCTCACAAGGATATCCCACATGCGTGCACACACCTCTTGGAACTCCTTGAAGCTGTTACTTACCGTCAGTTTATGTTCTCCCTCACAGAGCAAAGTAGCATCATGGTAAGGCTGGGACTGATTTCAGCACGTTTTCTCTAATACATTGGTGCATTCAGCCAGGCAGACTACCTCAGGTCCCTAATATAGAAGTTTCACTTTGTGGCAGGTCCATTTGACTGACGTTTGTGACACCTAACGGGCAGCTGCCCCATGCAAGGTCAGTGTCTGGGGTTGCTAGGACCTCATTAGGCCACCCAGGAGGGAATGGCACTGTGCTGCAGGCCACTGCAAAGAGAGGCAGCTGCTGGCACAGGGACAGGGCTGTCTATGTGAGAAAACGTCCATGCTTTATTTCTTCTAATCCATGGACAGTTCATGGCCTAGTGCTCCCTGCTGCCCTTCAGGATTTTATCTTCTAAAAACATATAGCAAGAACATTAGGAAACCTCCAGCCTGGAGAGTCTGTGGTGGTACAAGAGGGAGGGAGGAGAGAGTAGGAAAGAGGGGGCAGCCTTGGGCCTACCATGCACAGCTATTGGCAGCAGGCAAAGAGGTAACTCTCAGACCCTTTGGATCGTAAGTCCTTTTTTTCCCTTCAGAGTTGACTCCAGTGTAGTTTCTCATGACAAGATGGAAAATAATAAGGATTAGTTCATAAATTTAGGCTCGTCTTTTTATTTTTTCCTTAACTGATGGCGTGACCTTGCCTATAGTGTTCTTTCTACTGCTAACATTCTTGGACTCCTAAAGCTAAAAGTACTGTGAATTGAAGGGTGAGGAATGATGCTTTCTACAACAGAGGTAAAAACCCAGAACTCCTTAAAGGAAAAGCAAGTCCCTACCTAAAACAATAGGAGTAGTTGTATGAACAGAAGTCTGTGTTTAACAGTTTCCAAAGCAGATTTTGATCAACTGATATGCTCAGGGAAGCCCTTTCTGACCTCTTGAGCTCCTTCTGTTCTCCCAGGACCTCGCATCCAGAGCTCCTACCACACCACCACCTCACAGAACACAGCCTGCCCCATGCCTCTGACACCCAGCCTCGGTGCTGGCTGCACCTGCCAGTGGGGGAGTGTTTCAAGTCACTGAATGAACATAGCCACGTCCTGCCTTGCCTTCCCCTTCCTCACAGCATGCTCACTTCTAGCTCTGTTCTTCCAACAGGTATGCTTTGGGGAACCTCAGGCAGAACACAGTGGGACCGTTTTTCTGATGGGTGAAGCATGGTTGGCTAAAATTGATTTTTAAACTCTAGTTGTTGCGATTCACGTTTGTCTTCTTATCAGTTCTGGCTGCTGTGCCCAGAATGCGTGTGTCCTGTGCATGGGACTTTATAAACCAGAGCATCTTTGTTTCATGGGCTGCTGACTAAGATGATTATGGGCAGATGTGTTGAGTGGGGGCTCTAGTTATTTGAAAGTCTCTTATAAGTTTCCTTTACTTCAATTCTTGATCCATTGTGTTTAACAGGCTTCCATCTCTTTGCATATTTTGGGGTTTTATGGGGGAAAAAAAAGAACTTAAATGCAAGTTGCTTATGCTCCCTCCCTTATTTATGTTCCATCTTGTGCTGGCTAACTTTTGGTGTAGGGATGTCCTTTAGAATTCACCGAAAAACAATTAAAGCATGTTATTTTACCTTTGCAACATGCAGGTATTGAGAAAAGTGACAGGAAGGAAGATGGAATGGGTGCGCCTGCCTTGGAGGCTCTCCCTCGGCCCCCCTAGGTGTGGAGGGCTATGCACTGCCACAGGGGGAGCAAAGAAGGGGCTACAGCCCCACCTCGCAGCTCACAGTGTGGTCCTGGGCCAGCGCAGCAGCCTCGCCTGAGATCTCATTAAAATGCAGAAGCTCAGGCCCTGCCCCAGACTGGCGGTCAGAGCCAGAGAGCCTGCATTTCACAAACTCCCCGGTGGCTCAGGTGCACACCGTGGTCCTGGTGTGAGGGGCCGAGCCTCACAGTGATGGGATGATTAAAGGTGACTGCCTCAGGGCAGTCACAGCTTGTTGAACCCAGAAATGGGCAGGTAATATTTTAACAATGTAAACACCTTATGCAAAAAGATTCAGAAACTGTTGAAGGGCCTGGTTTGTTCTGGGAGCTAAAGGAGTTTGGGGCAATAGAGCTGGGGCTGTGCGAGGTGACAGTGACAGCTTGGAGGCAGGTGAGATTAGTAGGTGCTGGGTCTTCTGTCCTTGAGTTAGCAGGCAGTGAGATGGGATGTGTCCCCACTGGGACTGCACCTCTATAGCCAGATGGCTTGTTTCCCAGTTCTGAGGCTGTGGCCCACTGGGTGGGTGAGCGTGGGCAAGTTACAGAGCCTCTCTGAGCCTCAGTTTCCTCATATGTAAAATGGTGGTTCTAGTAGCACCTACCCAATAGGGCTGTCCTGAGGACTGAGTTAATGCATGCGGACTCTCCGAGTGTTATCCCACATCAATAAGTGAGCAGTCAGGGTTATTGATGGCTGATAGCCTATAAGGAGAGCTATCAGCTACCATGTGAGATTTAATTTGCTTTTTGTTTGTTTTTAGTTTTGTTCCTTCGGAAAGTAAGTCCTGGCAGTAAGAAGGATAATGAAATGGAAAGAGAAACAGATGTTGCTGGACTTCAGTGGGACATCAGGAGGACCGTGAACCCAGCCCCAGCTCCCTGAGGCACCTCATGCTGCAAAGGAGAGGCCTGGCTCCAAGGGGTCACGTGCTCTTGACCACTTGTCTCAGGACAGGACCAATAGCAATATTATCAGTGTGGCCTTGCCCCAACTTGACCTGAGTGTCAGTAAATGCTGGCCCATGAATGAAGATGGATTTCCATCTCTAGAAGAGAGTGATTCCGAAACAGGAAGAAGACTCCAGGTGAACAGGGAAGCTTAGGCAGAGCTGTGAGCCATGCCATGAGACATGGTGACTTAACCTGGTCTCATACGGGCCACTGTCCCAGGAGAATTGAAGGGACAAGAGGAGGACAGGCAGGCAGTGAGGTGAGGTGACCGTCACCTTCGATGTCCTGATCTGCCATCTGTCAGCCATGTAACGGCAATCGGGCAGCTGAGCCACTCTCCCCTCAGTGTCTTCCTGTGTGACATAGGGATGAAGACGCGCTCAGCACTGTGAGTAATAGGTGAGCGCTCAGTGTGGGTCATGTTAGGGCCCCAGAGTGGGTTTGCTGCCCACCTCCAACTCTTACACCTTGGGTTTTTTTGTTTGTTTGTTTGTTTTTTAATTCATTTTTATTGTTAGACTTATTGGGGTGACATCTGTTAGCAAGGATTACATAGGTTTCAGGCATACAATTCTATTGTGCATTGTCAACTTGATGTATAGTAAGTTCACCACCTAATGTGACTTCTCTCTCCATCACCTTGTATTTAGCTTCCCCCCCTCCTCTCCCACCCCTCCCCTTTCTCCCCTCCCTGACCCACTCGTCCCCAAATAAACATTAAACGATTGTGTCCATGGGTTATTTGTTTGTTCATTTCTTTTTTTCTTTGTTTTCAGTTTTATATTCTGCATATGAGTGAAATCATGCAGTTCTTTGTTTTTTCTGTCTGGCTTATTTCACTTAGCATGATGATCTCCAGGTCCATCCATTTTGTCGCAAAACACCTTGGGTTTTATACCGAGAGGGCTAATCCACAAATATGAGAGCACGTCAGGAACCAGCACCATTTTGTTAGCATCCAGCAGCACCAAACGGCCTCCACCAGGGCAGCCCCGAGCTAAGCTGCCGGGTGTGTGGCTTCCACAGGGAGCTCTGAGGAAGGGCCCTGGTTTCTGCCCTCAGCCTGCTGATGCAGAGGCAGTCTGTGCAAACAGCACAATGAGAAAGAGGCAGAAGGGATGCAGCGGGTGGGACTGCCTTGCCCAGACCCTCAGTGAAGCAGAGACCCACAGAGAAGTGAGTGAAGGCTCCTGGACCAGGCCCCCTGCTGCTCTCCTCTTCCTCTTTGGAGGGAGGCCGTTGAGATGGAAACATTTCCAGCAGGACCACCCAGACCTCTGACCCCCACCCCAGCTGCAAGGTGGAAAAGCTTCCCATCCTCAGTGACACTGACCCTGATGACCACCACATGGAAAACACCATGGCGACTTCGAGAAAGCTGGTCCGAACGGCGGCCCACCGGCCACATGCGGCCCAGGACGGCTTTGAATGCGGCCCAACACAAATTCGTAAGCTTTCTTAAAACATCATGAGATTTTTGGGTGACCTTTCTTTTTTTAGCTCATCAGCTATCGTTAGTGTTAGTGTATTTTATGTGTGGCCCAGGACAATTCTCCTTCCACTGTGACCCGGGGAAGCCAGAAGAGTAGATGCTCCTGACGTAGGACCTGGTTTGGAAGAACGAGGTGGGGGAAGAGGGGAGAGGGAGGAGAGCCTCTTCGTTCTCCCCCTAGGTAGGACTCTCAGATGGGAAATTCTCACAGGAGCGATTCTGCGAAGTCAGCTGGAGTTCTGGGGGCCTGAAGAGTGCTCTCTTATCTGTTAGATAACACAGAACTCAACCATTCTCCTTGAACAGAGACTGTGCAGTTTAGGAAAGGAGCGCTGTGACATCCCCGCGAGGGACACTCCTGGGGGACTAGACCGGAGCTCAAAGGCCCCAGTGGATTGCTTAGAGAATCAGCGCCACAGACAGGCAGCCGAACCAGGGTGACTTTAGTCTGTTCCCAAGGTGCTTTGTCTGTCCCCAAGTGTTTTCTCCCTCAGTGATCCAGTACTTTACGCTTTGGGCTGAAATGGCAACTAGTAAAGTCTCTAATGGCTTAATGACATGAAAGCTGGGAACTTACCTCCAGAAGGCTTCCATCAAACACGCAGTTACCTGCTGCCCACCTCTCCCACTGCCCGCTCTGCCTCCAGACACAGGGGCAGGAACCTCGGGGCCACAGATGTCCACTTCACACCCAGGCACAGGTGCAGAATGGGCGCCTGGGCCAGGAACCCATTTTATGAATTAGAAAAACATATAAAATAAGGCTTTAATTTATGTCCTTAAAAAGAATGGAGAAAATTTATTCCTTTTAAACTGGAGTATTTTGGAGGAATTAGAGACTTTTTCCTTGGCACCCACCCTTCGATCCCTCTGCCTGCTTCGACCTTCTATCTCCCCTAGCTACCTTACTTGTGAAAAATAAAACAAACAGACACATGCTGACTTTTTAAAAAGCTCTGTAGGCTGGCCACGATTTGCCTTTAATTTACTTCTCCTGCCTCTCCTGCAGCTTCTTACTCTCTTTGAAATTCAGCTTTAGTGATTCTGTAAAATAAGACTACTTTTTCACAATAAATTCTCCCCATTCAGTAGTGAATATGTGTTGTTTTAAATATGCCATAGCTTTCCAAATGTACTTATTGGTGTGTTTTATTATCTAGACACTCACTTCCACTTTTTATTTTATTGCTCATTAAGATAGTTTAGTACATTGGAAATCAACGAGTGAATAAGAATGCAAGTGGGGACATTTATGACCTGCAATATACCAAAGTAAATATATGCAAATTTCTAACGTAACTACAGAAATCAAAATATTAACATCAAAACAAAAACATCTAAAATGGAAAATAATATGCTGAGAGCTTCTCTGATCCGGACTAGCGTCTGTCGCGATGGAGAGAACTTGAAGCAAGGGAACAGCCTTGTGTGCGTTTTCGAGGGGGCGCGCGGCTCTGGCCTGCAGCACGCGGCTCTCCAACCCCCCAGCAGCCGCGGCTCTGAGCGCTGACCCCCAGCGGAGGGCTGCGAGTCACTCTTCCTTCTGAGCCTTCGGCCGACTAGGTAGTCTCAGGTTCTCTCACACCACCAAGGACCCGAGAATGCGCAGTGAAATCCAAGAAACCCTCTCTCCGCGGCAGAGAGAAGCTTGCACAGAAATAAGGAAACGTCTCAGGTGCCAATACCAAACAGAGGCCGAAAACCCGAGAGATGAGGAGAGGAGAGAGCCCTAGCTCTGCAGAGCTGTCCGCGGGCGGCCGGCCGGCACAGACAGCAGGGCGGCGTGCACCGACACCAGGAGCCGGCCTCAGGAAACACTGCGCCCCGGTCAGGCGGCGCGGACGACATCAGGACTCCTCTGTCATGTGTCTGCGTGCAAAAACAGGGGCACTGTGCAAAGCACTGACATGACCACGGAGTTTCTTCTGCCTTCTAGCAGGAGTGACTGCTGCTGCTTTACTAACACAGGCACTCCTCACTTAACGACCGCGTTCTGCACCTAGGTCGTTAAGCGAATGGGCAATAAGCGAGGAGCTTAAAGGTAGATGGGTTGTGTTGTGCTGCTGTAGGGTATACATTTTTCAGTAGCTGCCGCACCACACCACACTCACAAATGAAAAGTGTAGGCTTGTGTGATTGTGAACACTTCACGTAGTGAATACTCACCAACTGCAGGAGTGAGACAGACTGAGAAAGGGGGTTCCCTGTGCAGGAGAACTCGTCGTAAGTCTGAGCAGCTGTTAAACAGGTAGGTCATTAAGTGAGGAGTGGCTGTAATAGCTTGAGTCCTTCTTCTCACCATTGTACAGAAATCATCTGGTACCCGATCATGGTATAACCCTACTTTCTGACATCATCCACTCTAGATACCCCTGCTTCCTGGACCCTCCCAGTCACCCCACACCAGGGATGACTCCATCGCAAGCTCCTCCCAGTGCCCTCCCACTGAGGTGGACAAAGCTGTCCATGGCCTGAGATGTCCTTAGCTGCAAAAGGTCATAAACCCAACTTTGACTCCGGCTGTGGTCCTGGTGGTCTCCATCGGGGGCACGGACAGTGTCAAAGTGCAATGGCACTTTGGGGAGCAAGGACTGATTGTTATTTCAGGAAACAGGCCTGGGCATGGTAGGGGGGCAGTGGGCGAGGGGGCTTGAGAGGCTGGGCTGCAGCAGGAAGCACAAGATCTGTATCCTTCACGCAGGAGCTTTGGTTATGTTTTCTGGGGTGGGGTTTTCAAAGTGATTGGATTTGCATCCTAGTGGGCCACTTTGGCTGCATTTTTAAGAATGTGTAAGACTCAAGGAATGCTGACTTGAATACGAGGACCACCATCATCCCTGAAAGAGGTGATGCTGGCTTAGAGGGGAAGGAACAAATCGAAAAGGATACACAAAGGTGAAACCACAAGGTTTGATATGGGGTTGGCGGGGGCAGGGGAGGACGGGAAGAGCCCAGACTCCTGGGTGAATGTTGCTGCCATTTGGTTGTAGGGAGAAATGGGAGGGTCAGGGTCAGCATTCATTTAGGTGCGAGACGTCCATTACATTTGGCATGCTTGGAGGTTTGGGTGAGGTGGGGTGCCCAGGTAGACACTCCCTCAGGCTCAGTCAGGTTGAGTATGTTGGAGAATGAAGACTAGCTAGGGGAGCTGGGGGAGTTCTGCGCCACTAAATGCTCAAGTGGGAAGCTTAGACCAGTGAGGGGGTACAGCACAGTGCGGTGCAGAGGTGGGGGGGCGGGTCTGGGGCTCTGTGGGTGCTTAGACCAGTGAGGGGACATAGCGCAGTGCGGCGCAGGGGTGGGAGGGCGGGTTGGCGCTCTGACCGTGCGGTACCGGTGGGCCAGGCACGCTCGTGTCGGTTCACTCCGTCCTGAGTCTGTCCGTTCCCTGCACCGTGGGAATGCATGCCCGCAGCTGCACAAGTGGAGGGGCCAGTGGTGAAGGAGCTGCAGGCTCCCGAGAAGCGGTGGAGCGGACACTGGGGGTCTGGCCTGCACTGGCTTGATGGAGCTGGACCCATCGTGCTGGGAGGAGAGCGACCTGCTCAAACTGACAATAGGACCGTCTTCGGCAGAGAGTGTCATTAATGTAAGTGGGTTAAAGGAAGCTCTGGGAAACGCCGTGACACACTGGAACAACATCCCCTGTCTCCAGCCCGAATTCCTCTCCTCAGCACGGGACTGTGGGAATCCACCACAGCGGGGAGAGCTTCATGCTGGGCACTCGTGGTGTTTGGGGGGACATTTGATTCCAATATCCCTGTCCACACCTGATTCATCCTTTGTTCATCCTATGAACTAGAGCACAGTTACAAAGAAACGTACGTTTTGTCTAACATCAACTAGTTTTATGAGTTTTATTTTCATCATTTGGTATAATAACCCCCCCCCCCCCGACACACACACTTTTTGCCTAAACAATGGCTGCTTTCAAGAGGCCTCTTCTGTGACACAAATCCACCTCCACAACAAGGACCACCTGAAAGGAGGAGCTGGCTGTGTACCTGGCACACGCAGCAGGGGCTCCGTAAATGGCAGTGCCTTCTGCTTTGAGAAAGGAGGAAAGAAGGGGATGATGGATGCAGAGGCCCAGACGGTGGGGGCTGGAAAGAAATGAAGAGGGGACACATTCCTCAATAGAAGTGCACGTGGCCATTGAGCTGGCTACAAGGCATCCATTAGGCACCAAAGGGAAGCTTGATTTCCTTCCTATCATCTTAAATGGAAGTTGGTGTCCAGTGAATTTGTCTCAAAGGGGCAGATATCTGTTAAATCTTGAATGCCCTATCCTAACCTTTGCCCTGCAGGTAAGCAGATAGGTCTGATCTTACTATTTGGCTATCTTCTCAGCATTGAGTTTTCTTCTTTCTAGATTTGCCCAAAGCAAAATAACATCAAATACTCATCATTTAAGAGGGGATGAAGTACCATGAATAAATTAGCTCTGTATTTTAAGTAGCAGTATAGTAATACAGCCATCAGCCAAAGGTCAAGTCCACACACTACTTTGACAGAATGAATGTCACCTCTCCCTCCTGCCACTGCTGGAGTGTGGACAAAAATGGTTATCTGAGTATGCTACTCTGCTGGCAGTGCAGCCCAGTTCTAAAATTGTTTTTATAATTTCTGGAAAAGGGGAAAATATGGTGAATCATTTGTCTGGCCACATTAATTTACTGGATTCTCTAAATGGGCATGGCAGGTATAACAAAGGACAGGGGTGGTGGGAGCTTGCATCATTCTTCTACTGAGACAACACCCTGCTGTTCCTTTGGATTACAAATCAGTACCATCCTTATTTACAAACATCTACTTAACTCAAAGAAGAATAAGCACAGTACCCTGCTAACCTACTCATCCAAATGAACAAAGACAAAGGTTGACTGTAACTGTGGATGGGTCAGGGGGTTATTTGAACAGGTGCTAAACACTTGGAGAAGGCCTTCCACACAACCTGGGGCAAGAGGGGACAGAAGAGCTGTAAGGGTGTTTAGAAAGTCTGAATGAGCTGAAGAGAGGTTAGTGACATAAATAGCTAGAAATGAAAAAGATGGCAAGCAGATATGATTCTTCAAGGGCCAGGTCAGTCCCCTTTCTGTTACCGTCCAGAATGAAGACAACCTTTAAGATACTTGTGTGGGACTTAGCCCCAACTGTAGGCATGCAGACTTGGCTACGTAAGGACTGCCACCATCACTTCATAATTTTTGAGAGACTAAAAAAATAGGGGAGGGAACTAGAAATAAGAGGTCAACAAAAGAGAAAAACCCCAAGCTTGATTTTCTTTCAAAGCCTGGAGTATTGGGTTATTTATTTTTTTTTTTTTCTTGTTCTATGCCTGTGTGTGTTCTGGCCTCTGGCTCTTGTGTGTTCTAGTGGCCTTTCTAATTGGTAGGAAGTGGTGACCAAGACTGTGTGTTACCATGGTGACTAACACAGGACTCCTATGGGAATAGGAGCCCTTTCTTGTGAGATAAGAAGAAACAATGGGAGAGAAAGCCATTGACACTCTCTGGCCTCTGTTTTTTGTGAGAACCTGCTTGTGAAGAGAATTAGGGCTTCGCTCAATGAGTGACTGAGGGAAGAACCCCAGGGGAGACTCCTCAGTGTGGCCTGTGCCTTTAACCCACTAATTTGTGCTACTTGGGGTCCAGCCAAGTAGTGGACCTGCTGGCCTGCAGGAAGGGGCCTGAGTATAATTGCCCTCACAGGTGGGAGCCCTTATCATTCCCTTCTTGTCAAAGCAAATCCATTTTTTTTAAATTTAAGCTCAAAATCTCTAGTAATCTGCTCTGAAGATAATGCAAAGCATTAGCATAGGCCATACTTACAAACTTACATTTAAACAGCATAAGGCAATGAATATATACCTTAGCAATACATTTTGCTGTTTTGAACTGTTTACTGAGCTTCCCTATTTTTCATCCCCTTCATTTGACCTTCTTTTATGCAAAATCTTTCATCTTGTATTAAACATAGAAGCAAAATTGATCTCTGGGGGAGAGAAGACAAGATTGCGACTGGAGAGGAGGTTCCTAAAGCCTCTCCCAGAAAACACCATTGAACGGCCGTCCAGGAGCCAAGAAAGAGGACCCTGAGTGACAAACCAGCTGTTGAGAAATCCACAAATCGCAAGTAAACACCTGAAGGCTGGCGAGAAGGGGGCGAGTCGGGGAGAGGGAAAGGAGCAGAGACAGACCACGCGGGATGCGATCCCTGCTGACTATTCGGAGCTGTGCAGTTTGGGGGAGGAGAGAGACTGGGGACAGAAGGAGTTTGGGAGCCAGCCTCTGAACTTTTGAGTGGTAGAAGGGCTGAACGAGGACTCTGAACTGCAAAAATAACACCCCAGCTCTAAGCCCCCTGGAGACCTACACAGGGCTGCAGTTCCTGTTCCCAGCCTGCTGCAAAGATGACCCTGCTGTCTCAGGCCAGGCCCACAGCTTTGGACTTATGGAGCGGGCACTTTCTCATGCACCCTAGAGTTCTGAAAGCAGTGTGAGCCTTTAGACAGCCAGGTACTGAATCAGGGCTGGGAAGAAAGACTGATTTGATTTGCTAGCATTCACCCCAGCTAGCAAAAACAGCTTCCCCAGCAAAAGCCTTTTGTTGGCCTCTCCTCAGGATATATGCGCATAGCCTCCAAACGCAGTAGGAGATTAGAAACAAGAAACAAACAGCCCCCTCTCCCCCAAAACTTGCTCCCCAACGCCACCTAGTGTCTGCCCTACAGCAAGACACCACAAAAGCAATAATCTGGGCAGTGAACATAAAGCCCTCATGTCAAAGAGGAAGAACCCAGCGGACAGGATGAATTCCTTAAAAACTAAAACTCCTCAGAAAGAACATGAAATTCACCTAGAAGATAGCCTGTTACAACTGGAAGGGACTCACTTAAGTGACGGAGA
>PVJL010015655.1:0-23524 GCA_004026885.1 Lyroderma lyra | reverse complement strand
ATGCTCTTCTCAGCCTCAGCCCATCTGCACCCAGATACTCTGAATAAAATCATGTTAAACTCCAACTCAGCCTCAAGCATCTTCCTCTCAGCGTTCCCAACATTGGTACCAAAACCCAGAAGGCCTGGTGCCGGCTCGGCTGCTCACTGCAGCCTAGTAGCCTCGCCCTGCCTCCTGAACCAGCCGAGACGGGTGCTGGATTGGGGAACTCTGCTTTCCCTTGCTTCGTCTGGCATCCGCACTCACCTGGGTTCTCTGGTAAGTTGAGAGATCCCTTGTCCTTCCCGGTTTCTCCGATTCACCTCTTTCAGTCCTTGAAAGTCCTAATGCTGGGCCAGAAAACACCTCGGCCTTTGGCCTTCAGCTCTGACTCGGGTAAGGACACCCAGTTGACTCATGAGTCTTCCTCTCTTCTGGTCTTTCTCTTTTGAGGTGGGGATGCCCCTTCAACTGAGTTTGACTTCCCAGGGCTTAGGGACTCACTCTCTTACCACTCTTTGGCTCCCTCTAAAAAATACCCCTTTGGGTTGCCTTCTGCACAATCTTAGCCACTTAGGTCTGTCTGAAGGCCTTCAGCCCAAGCACCTTGTCTTTTATTGCAATGCGGCACGGCCACAAGATAAACTGGACAATGACTCACACTGGCCGGACCATGGCAGTTTTGACTGTGGCGTTCTCATGAACCTCAACAATTTTTGTTGACACAATGAGAAATGGTCTGAAGTTCTCTATACCCAGACCTTCTTTGCACTCTGCACACAACCTACCCTCTCTCTGTCAGTCTTGCTCCACATACCAGATTCTCTTGATGCACTCAAAATCTCCATCCTTCGAGCCTGGCTCAGAGCCTGAGCAGGCGCCATCTAAACCTCTTCTGCCAGACTCTGTCAGAGGCTTCCATGTCTGCTCCCAGCTCTTTCGATTTTGATGCTGCAGACCATCATCCTGCCCTGCCATACAGTTCCCAGAACCCTCCTGAACTCTCAGCCTCCAAGGTCTCCACTTCCCCAGATTTTTCTCCTCCTGGTACTCGGTCTTGGTCCACCCATGTGCCACCGCCTGCCCTGTTCTTCTCTTATGAGAGGGCGTAGTCCAAGTTCACATTCCCTTCTCTCTTTCTGACTTTTCTCAGACTGAAAAGCATCTTGGGTCTTATTTTACTGACCCCTCTACTTACACTAAGGAATTTGAATATCTCACTCAATCTTTTGCTCTTACTGGCATGATCTTTATATCATTCTGTCTTCTAAGCCATGAGGAAAAGAAGAGAGTCTGGCTCAGGGCTCAAATTCATACCGATGAGCTACAAAGACAAGATCAGGCCCACCCCATCGGAGCAGTGGCTGGTCCCCACAAGGACCTGGGATGGGATTGCAAGGCTGATGCCCTGAGTCCTAGATCGGAAATCATATGGTTACCTGCCTTATAGCAGGACTCCATAAGACTGCCCTTAAAGCTGGTTATTTTGAAAAGCTAAAGGAGATCACCCAGGGTCCTGACAAGAACCTGGCTTTATTTCTCTTTAGACTAATGGAAGCCCTTTGCAGGTATACTAACTTGGACCCAAACACCCAGGAAGGACTTAACTCATCTCCACATATATTTTATTTCTCAATCTGTGCCTGATATTCAGTACAAGCTTCAAAAGCTAGAGGAAGGCTCTCAGACCTTTTAAAAGAGAGACCTTTTAAATTTTGCCTTCAAGGTCTTCAATAATCAGGATGAGGAACAGAAATTACAAAAAACAAAGACATGATCAGGTTAAATATCAGATCCTAGCTGCTGCCATCAACCAAGCCCTCTGGGGAGCAAGCCCTCAAAAACCAAAAGAACCTAGGGCTCCTCCAGATCCCTCCTTTAAATGCGGCAATTCTAGTCATTGGGCAAAGATATACCCACATCCACAACCCCCATTGGGTCCATGCTCACTCTGGAAGCAACCTGGACATCAGAAAGTTGGCTGTAGCCTGGCCTCTCAAGACTCCATTCTTTACTCAGATGTCTATGGAACCTTCTGACCTGCCAACGTTGCTTGGCCTTGCCGTGGAAGACTGACAGTAGCCATGTGCGAATGGCCCCCATGCCCATCACTTTATCAGAGCGTTGGGTAACCTTGACGGTAGCAGGTAAGCTGATTTTGTTTCCTGTGAGACACAGGGGCCACTTACTCAGCCTTACCTGAATATGCAGGCACAACTTGTCCCTCTCAGGTCTCTATTGTGGGGGTTGACAGAATAGTCTCTCAACCACTGGCCATCCTTCTTAGGAGACTACCCTGGATGACCACGGCGACTACTGGGGGCACTTCATTGGGACTCCAAGGCCAATGTCCCAAGATACTGCAGAAATCTCAGCAAAGACAAGGGAGACACTAGCTTCCTTGAAGGAGCACCTGGAGTCACTAGCTGATGTAGCCTTACAAAACAAGAAATTTGGATCTCCTCACGGCTGCTGAAGGGGGAGTTTGTCTTTACCTAAAGGAGGAATGCTGTTTCTATGTCACTAAGTAAGAAAAAGTCCAAGAGGGTATTCGGGATATATTAGAAAGGGCCTCAGACCTAAAAATCTCACAGCCATTTTCATGGGCTACTCATTCATGGCTTCTTTCTCTACTTTGTCCTTTCACTGTCCCAGCCCTTGTGATTTTCCTGTTATTATTATTTGGGTCTTGTTTGTTTTCATGTTCATGTCTTTCTTACAGAACTGGATCCAGGTCCTGGCAAACCATCAGATCAGACACATTTTTTTTACTGCAGCAAACCAGACCCTACAGAGCCCACTACCAACTCATCCCTCAATCCCCACATAAAATCTGTCCCTGATCAGCAGGAAGTAGCCAGAAAAGACAGACACTGCCTCTCTTCCTGATTCTTTTCTTCATTTCCTTTTCTTTCTTTTTTATATATAAACAAGAGTCTGGAAACATAAGGTCTGAAGGGCTTGCAACGAACACCCTGTTCAGCCTACATGACTGTTAGACCATAGAAACTTTTTTCCTAAATTTCCTCCTTCTCTCCCTATAAAACCCCTGCTTAGATAATCTTCAGGGTGTTGTGCTCCCCGTTTTCGAGCCCCACGGCGACCAAGAGACCGACTCCGATGTAAATACAAAAAGAGACTTTATTGCTACAAGCTCGAGCTCGGTCCGTCCGCCCTCCAACGCAGCAGAGAGAGAACAGCCGCGAACCTGGATAGGCGGGGTAATTTAAGGAAAAAAATTGCAGGCGGGTGGGGTGACATGCCATGGCGTTCCTGGGTAGGTGGAGGGACATGGGGCGGTGGGCAGGAGCTGGGTGAACGCTGAGGTTTTTCCTAATAAGGGAAGTAGTCTGCTGTGCTCTTAGGTTTCGCTTCTCTCGAAATGGCGGCTAACTGTCAAAATGGAGTCTCCTAGGCCCCACAAGGGCTAATGCTCCTTTCGACCCCAGCCCATCTGCACCCAGATGCTCTGAATAAAATCGCGTTAAACTCCAACTCAGCCTTGAGCACCTTCTTCTAGGTGTTCCTAACAGATACCTACCAATGAATAGCTGGACTATATCGTAGATGTTCAGCTTCTTAAGAAACTGCCAAAGTGCTTTTCATCAGCAGTGTATGAAAGTTCCAATTGTTTGATATCCTCACCAATAATTGCTATAATTAGCCTTTTTTATTTTAACTATTCTAATAAAATAGGTAGTAGTGTCTCATTATACCTTTCATTTCTCTTTCCCCGAAACTAATGATATTGAACACCTTTTTACGTTTTTATTTGCTATCCTTTCTGTAGCTTCTTTGGTGAAGCACTTGGTCAAATCTCTGCGCATTTTATAATAGGAATTTCTGTCATTATTATTGAGTTGCATGAGTTCTGAATACGAGTCCTTTGTCAAATATATGTTCAGCAAATATTTTCCCCTCTTAATCCTTAGCTGTGTTAGGTAGAAGTTAGTCATGAGCAGCAGGAGGAGCAGAAGGTTATCACCCAAGTCCACTCCCCAGGGCCTTCCCGGACCCAGCCCCTGCAGAAGGAAGCCTGGTCCATTATCAGCTGCCTCTAAATTAAAAACATAAAGTCATCAGAAAAATAATGTAGGAGAGGGAATTTGCCCTGGCCCATTATCAGCTATCCTCAAATTGAACAGATAAGGAAGGAGAAGTAGCCCTACTTATTCAACCATAAGTCCTCTTTCCCAAAACCATATTCTGCACCTTTGGTTCTTTCAGAATGATCACAAAAGAGGGAGAGAGGAGAAACTTCCACCCATAGATACAACCGCCCCCCCAAACAATGTAAGGAGCGACTGCTTCCCTCTCCTTAGGTCAGCCCACTCCACATCTCAGAATGTACTTTCTTCACTAATAAACTCTTAACTATCTTATACTTTGACAAACTCTGTCTCTGGACTGAATTCTTTCTTTAAGAAGGTAAGAACCAAGGGGAAAAAAATCACCATTATCTGGTGTAACAGTTATACTGTTAAAATTGTTTTGTTGCAGAAAGGCTGTACCTTCCGAATGCTGCAGGAGGCTCTACCTTTTCACCTGTCAGGAAGACCAAGCTGCACTCGGAGCACTTGCAAGTTCAGGGTGTTTATTTTACACCGGTGGGCTCAGAGGGGTTGTTCCCAAAGTCTGAGCCCTGAACAAAGGCAGGGTGGGGAAATTTATAGCATAGTATTTCCATAGTAACAGCAGTTTCCCACCCATGGGCTAGGGTTGGCGAACAGGGGCTCAAGGAGAAGAACCCGGAAGTGACTTGGGGATTGAGGGGGCAGATTAGGCTCTCAGCCATGTTGGGAGGCAATATTTCCCTACATTCCCCCCTTTGATGCCCTAACAAGGAGACATGCTCGTCTATAGGGCATCATTATCCTCCAGTGGCTGATTGCCTCGTAGGGCTAATACTCTGGCCAAGGCCCTGTTGGTTTACAGTGATCTCTAAAAATTTCATCAAGGAGTTAATCAAGCAAGGGCTGGTAGTAGCCAGAATAACAATGGTGATCAGTGGGCCAGCTAATGATAAGAGCCATGATGACCATTGGCTGAGATTCCAGGGCCAGGAGGCCCCTAGTTCCCGATTTTTGTTGATGTATTCTGTCCCTTAGTTCCTTGACCTTGGCGGTAATAATCCCAGACTGATTTACATAATAGCAACATTCCTCACCTAGGAAGAGGCAGGCACCCCCTTCTCTGCAGTGAGGAGGTCTAGGGCACGCCAGTTCTGGAGGGTGACTGCTGCTAATGAGTCAATCTGAGTCTGGAGAGAGAGAAGGGAGTCTGCTCCTCTCTCCATGTCCTCATTCAGTTCCTGGGACAGTTTGTAACAAAACTTGAATGAGGAACCAAGCCCCCCTGCCCCAATGCCAATTCTGATTAGGACCCCAGCGCCTCCTAGAAAAGGGACAAGGGGTGTTCGCTTCCTCCTTGAATGCAGGAAAGGAGCAAGAGTCTGTTCTATTTCTTGATTGGTGTGAACTGAGATATCGGGGGTCAGGAAAATGCGTAAATATGTACCGGTCCAGTTGGTCTGTAGGCACCAGTATGCTGTGGTGCCAGAGAGGAAAAAGAGTCCGGGGGGGGGGGGTTTACAGCGGGTCTGGTTGTGTCCATTGAGATGTAGTGGGCACATAAGTCTGGGGTTACAGCCACGTAGGGTAAGGGTAAGGGGGGCTGATAGAGCAGGTGATATTTTCCCTCAAAGATCTGAGATGGACATTGAAAGCTAGCAGGTCCGGCCGGTTCTGCTCAGCTCTCTGAGTCTCCAGATCCTCCTCTGGGTGGGCCTTTTTCACTCTTGAATGATGGCCCCACGGGATGATTCCTGAAACCTTAAGGGCAGTAGGGGTTGTTAAGATTACTGTGTGAAGTCCTCCCCATTGTGGCCTGAAGGGTTTCTTTTTCCAAACTTTGACCCAGGCTTGAAAGGGGTGGACAGGGTCACTCAGTGCAATGGGGGCCCTCTCCGTAGTACAGCATCATAACCCTGAGAGGACCGTCCCTAGGGCCTGGAGTTGCTCCGCTATACTCTTGTCACCTAACTGATAGGGGTTTCCTGGCGTACTCCCTATAGACCCATTTCTCGGCTGAACTTGGCTAAAATCTTTTAGGGTGTGGTTCACATGCCCTACTTTCCCTGAACTCTGGGGCCTGTAAATGATGTGGAGCTTCCAAGTGATGCCGAGAGCCTCTGTCAGGACTTGGATGGTTTCTGCTATAAAAGCTGGTCTGTTGTCGCTGTGTTCGGCGTTCCATGGTCGGATCAGTTCATTCAAAGGCAAAAAGAGGCTGGCTCTGTGGCTCGAGCCTGAGGTAGAAGAAGGCGTCTTTGAGGTCTAAGCAGGTAAACCACCTGGCAGATTGAGGGACTTGGCCAAGAGGGGTGTATGGGTTTGGAACCATGAGGTTCAAGGAGACAGTTACCTTGTTGATTGCCTGGAGATCCTGGACCGGCTGGTATCCTCCCCCCGGGTTTATTTACTGGCAGCAAGGGAGTGTTTAATCAGGTGCCCCCCGGGGGATTGGATACTGTCGTTGCCTTTGTAGGTATGTCCCTGGTAGCAGCTCAATGATAATTGAGGCCTGGTTGTGGGCCAACCCAGGTGGGTTGTCTTCCACCCACACTAGGGGGTACATGGTTCGAAACTCAGCACCCCCAGCTTGAAGAGAACGTCTCATCCAAGAAGAAGGGATAGGACACTCTGGCATGTCATGTGCCCTGCCAATTCTCAGAGATTGGTCCTGCAGAACTGCTTTTGTGTGTCCCCAGTTGCTCCAAGGATGGTGGCGGTCTGCTCACTGAGTGGCCTTACCGGGTGGTTACTACAGTGTTCTTCCCTGGTGTCGACCATGAAAGTCATAGGTTGGCCCCTACTTTTACCTTGACCTTGGGCTCATGGGAGCCAAGAAGGAGAGAGCCTGGCCATTCTTATTCTGAGTCCAGTCTGGCCAAGCCAATGAGATCCCTTTCCATGGGTTCTGGTTGGTACTTACTGGCCATTCGGGGCCTCCCTCTGTTGGGGCTCCCTTATTCCAGTGTTCTGTCTCCTTGCAGTAAGCACATGGATTGGCCACTGGGGGGGCCTGCTGAGTCTCCCCCTTAGGTGGCCATTCCTTCTTTGGCTCCCTTCTTGGGTTTTGGTCCCCCTGGTCCTTCAGGGCAGCTACAAGGAGGCTGACCTTCTCCTTCATCCTCCGATCAGCCTCCCTTTCTGCTATTATGTCCTGATTCATGTAGACCTTGTTGGCGACCTCCAAGGGCTGAGTGACATTCATTTCTGCAAAGCCTTCAAGTTTTTGCAATTTCCTGCATATGACTAGGACTGTGCCACAAAGGACGCAGTAACCATTTGTTGGCTTTCAGCCTCTTCAGCGTATAGAACCGGTAAGCCTCACAGAGTCTCTCATAGTAGTCCCCGGGAGCCTCTTTTGGTTGCTGTGTGACTGTGGAGACCTTAGACAAGTTCATCGGTTTCTTTGTTCCAGCCCAAACTCCTCAGAGTAGAGCCTCTTGGTACTGCTGGATCCGGGCCCGCCCTTCCTCAGTCATGAAGCCCCAGGCTGGGCATATTTCAGGGGCCGTGACTAGGGCCCAGGTTCTGGGATCAGTGACTCCTGCTGGGGTGTTTGCCTCTAGCCATTGGTGGGACCCCTTTAAGATCCTTCATCTCTCCTCAGTATTAAAGAAAGTCTGCAATAGCTGCTGACAGTCCTCCCAGATAGGGTGGTGGGTCTCAAAAATGACTCTAGCAGGTCAATCATTGCCTGTGGTTTTTCAGAGTAGGACGGGGTGTTGTGTTTCCAATTTAGGAAATCAGTAGTGGAGAAAGGTTGGTAATACATCATGGTTCTGCTGTGTTGCACAGTGCCATCTTTGTCCCCTCTCTCCAGCCAACTGGACTCTCTCACTGGCATCTGAGGGCCTCCAGATGCAGTCAGAGTCTTGCTGCCAGCCCTGGGAATGTGGGGTTTCCTTCCCCTGGGGCTGGCCCCCGAATGAGGGGGTTTGGTGGGTCTGATGTAGTGGGAGTGTCCAAGGTGGGGTTCCTGGGACTATAGGTCTTGGCAGAACATATGGTGGAGGTAGAATGACTCCTCCTCAGGGTCGCTCACACAGATTTGGGAAGTGTCCTTATTTGCTTGAGGCTTCCCACCTAGTTGGGTTTGTGCCATGAAGACCCTATCCTGTCCCTGACTATTGCAGCGGAACTGCATGCATGGGGGAAGTGTCCGGGCGACTTCTAACCAACAGTCTATATACGGGAATTGGTTTGGGTGTCCTGGCAGCTTGGTAATGACCTGCCAAATGCGACAGACTATCGGTACATCTAGTGTCCCTTCTGATGGCCATTCGACCTGGAACATGAGCCATTAGAGCTCACAGAGGGTCCGGAGCTTACCGGGAGTCATCTTAACCCCATAGTCACTAGAAAAGCCCTTCCTGAAGTTTTTCAACATGCAGTCTAACACCAAGGGCTGTGTCCTGATCCCATGTCTCCCATGACCAGTGTTGCAAGATAGGCAAAGGGAAGGGGTGCCTCCCAAGGAGACTGCTCAAGCACCCTTGTGGGACTTTGAGGCATGTCTCGGCTAAGATGTACCCGTATAAGCCCCGGGCCTGGTTATCCTCATGAGGAAAAATCACTGATATGCCTTATGACGTCGCCATGGAACCGCAGGTTAGGGCCCACTTGGACTCTGTAGCCAAGGCCGTGGAATCACAAAATGGATCATTGCACGCAAGCCTCCACAATCCACGTTCACTAACACATTTGCACATTCATTCAGCGGTTATAACATTCCTGCCCAGCCAAATTCCTGACTCTGGGACCCCTGTGAGTCCCTGGGAGGTGATCAGGCTCCCCTTCCGCCCACTTGGGCGGGCCTAACTGAGTGGGGCCCCGGGGCCTTACCATATCCGACGTCTGGTCCAGAACCTGTCTCGTCAAGCCTCCTATGAGTCCGGTGGTGATCACGGGGTTGACTGGAGGCAGCCACCTTGGAGACTGCCTAAGTGGGCAGGGTGCACTTCCCCTCCATGGCTCCCCCTGCCGTCCGCCACCCACGCTCACCCAAACTGGTGGCTGCAAAGGGCCAGCAAGGTTGGGCTTCCTGGTCAGGGAACCAAAACGTTGTGGAAACGGTCTACCTGTTCACCTGTGGGAAAGACCAAGTGGCACTTGGAGTACTTGCAAGTTCAGGTTGTTTATTTTACACAGGTGGGCTCAAAGGAGTTGTTTTCAAAGTCTGAGCCCCAAACAAATGCAGGGTGGGGAAATTTATAGCCTAATATTTCCATAATAATCATCAGTTTCCCAGTGCAGGCCAGGATTGGCGAACAGGGGCTCAGGGAGAAGAACCCGGAAATGATTCGGGTGAGGGAGGTCCCAGACCAGGCTATTGGCCACGTTGGGAGGCGATATTTCTCCACAGTGTGACCCAATCAGTAAACATTTTATTCCCATCCAATTCTAGATTGTGACATATCTTAAGTATCAATAACTATGTGCATTATAACAAAGCTCTCACACTTGTTAGAAATTGGTACAAATTTTTTATTGTATTGCACATAAAATACAAAGAGAGTGTATTTGAATTTTTTTTTACTTAGATCATATAGAAAAGTTTATATTTTCCAAAATGATATAATTACAGTAAAAACATGTATTTAATATAATCAGCAATATTTTTCTAACGTCGATGTAAGAAATGTCTAAACCTGTAGAGAATTTTAATGAGTTTATTTGAACCAAACTGATGACAATTGCTGGGAAGCAATATCTCAATGAATTGAGAAAATGCTCCAAAGAATGTCATTTTTGCAGCTTATTTGATACAGTAGAATTAAAGGAGGAGATGTAAAAGGGGGTGTAATATGAAATCTATTGGTGGTAGATTAAGGGGGTAGGAGAGTGCAAAGCAGAGAAATCTCTGGGATTGGATGAAAAGTAAACTGGAGAGACAGACACTTCTTTTACATTGATGGGTATAGATAGTTAATAGCATTTTATAGCACATACATATGGTAATCAGGGGACAAAAAAGACACTGAGGGAGCTCTGGTGTGGTGTGTTGTGCCCTGGGGACAAGGAGGGTCTGGAAAAAAAGGATTACTCTGACATTCCAAGGGTATCTTATTCTAGACCAGTGGTTCCCAAACTTTTTCCACTTGTGTACCCCTTTTAAACCCATTTCTATAAATCATACCCCTTGTTTTTAAAACAGCTGTTTTTTAATACTGACACTTCTGTTTAGAACCTATCTTAATGTAAAATAGTGGAAATGATGTCCTAAGGTAAAAAAGAAAAATGACTACAAAATTACAAACCACAAATTTAATTTTACAATGTTTATAGCACAGGTAAATATTGATAATAATATCAAGTATTTAACAAACTTTTAATCTAATAATAATAATATTTATTTGTATTATCTGAAAAGTCTATAATAATTGTTATGCAGATCACTAGCCAATTGACACATTGTTAGTGAGATCATTGAACTTGCTTTGATGCACTTATTATAGTTTCTTGAAATCAGGCTCAAAAGATGGAAGATACAGTCTTAAATCCGAACTTTCATTAAGCTTGTTGCAGTACTTATTTTTTATGAAGGTGTAAGAAGAAAAAGCTCTCTCCACTAGTTCAGTATTAGTAAATGACAAGAGGTATTTGAGTGCCTTCTCACTGAGCTGTTCATATTCCTCACTGACATCTACCTAAAAGGTCATAAGATGCTTTCTTTTAAAATCAGAATTTAAAGAGAAATTGGTTGAAAGTTTAATTAACTGCTTTTTTTAAATTGATTGATAGTTTGGCTTCTTTGAAGGATTCTTCATTGATGGAATCTGCTCTTTTCCACATTGAGGAAAGTACTTATAAAAGGATACTTTAAGTCTTCCATGTGACTTACAATATTCTCTTTCATGTTTTGGGATAGGTGCAAGTCATTCTCAGATACGAAGTTGTGTAGGGTTTTAAAATTTTCAGGCTGACTTCTTTCAATACATGCTTTCCAAAACTCCAGTTTTTTAATTATTGACTCAATTTTGTCAATCACTTTAAATATAGTGATTGAGCTGTTTTGAAGTCCCAAGTTGAGTTTGTATATTTATCAGATTGATAAATATGCAAGACTTTGAAGCTAGTCACTGCCCTGAAACTTTGGAGCAAGAGGGAAATGATGGTCTTCAAAAACTACCTGAACTTCATATCTAAGTTCAAACATCCAAGTGAGTACTTTGCTACGAGATAGCCACCTTACCTCCATATGCAAAAGTAATGTGCTTTTATATTGCAAATGATTGAGGCCAGGGAGGTTCACACTGGATTCTGGCAGACCAGGCAGACTGAAGAAAAATGAAGGAGCCACAGGCAGCTGAGACATAGCCTATTATTCCAGAAGCAAATGAG
The DNA here is from genome assembly GCA_004026885.1 of Lyroderma lyra. Lineage (NCBI taxonomy): Eukaryota > Metazoa > Chordata > Mammalia > Chiroptera > Megadermatidae > Lyroderma > Lyroderma lyra. Next base: position 12,134 of record PVJL010015655.1, on the reverse strand, counting down.
CAACAAACATAGTGACCAGGAGTCTCTCTCCCAGAGAGTCCCATCCCATTATATATGCAGGAGAACAAAGGCTGTAAATACCCAAGTGTGAGCTCATAAACAACAATATGGCTGCCACCATGGTAAGTGCAAGTCACAGTTATATAACTAGTGCTGTGTCACCTTCCAGCAAAAGCTTGGTGAGAGAGCCTGAGCAACTCTTTTCCCCACACTCCTCCCCTTTAGGGTTTCTTGCTTCACAATCTACATGACAGATGTAGATTGTTGCAATGACCCCTGTGGGAGGAGTGCGTTACATCGCATCCAGATACCACAGCAACAATAGAGACAACAACAACAAGCTATAATAGCATAGGTGACAGCAAAGAGGATGATCAAGGCAGTGTGCCACACGTTAGTGAGTGAAGCCCATCATTTTTGGAGGGGACCCCCCATCAGGTGCTGAATTCTTTGAGTTTCTGCAGCTAAGGCTCTTAATGCCTGACTAACATTATATTGTTCATCTGCAACATTTGGTGCTGATCAAGGCACAAACCCCTCCCTGGGATGCAGCGAGAATATCTAAGGCCATGTGATTTTGCAACATTATCTTGCACATCTGAGAGAGTTCTGCATTTAAAAGGGACAACACCCTGTGGGTTTCATTAAAGGTATGAACTGTATGCAAAGCCAAGGCAGTTATCTCCTGTTGATTTACTACACTAGCTCTTTGAGGAGAAACTACTGCCAGTGGGTAAAACCACCATGCAGTGTATTTCACCCAAAGGCAGGCTTTGAAAACACCCGAATTGCTTGGTTGACTACCCAGAAGAGGGAGGGCTTGGCCTGGGACATATGGCCATCCCAAGTACAGTGGCCAGTCCAATTTGCACGCAGATAGGGCCAGCCATGCTGCCTACACATCCATAAGTTTGTCCAAAGGACAGGGTCAGCACTGTAGCAGCTGGGAGATGATGCTAAGGCATAATTGTGGCCCCTCAAGATTACCTCACAGAGATCAGAGGGAATCTAGCCCACATTTAAACCCCTCTAGTGCAGCGGTTCTCAACCTGTGGGTCACGACCCCTTTGGAGGGGTCGAACGACCCCTTCACAGGGTCGCTTAAGACCATTGGAAAACACATAATGTACTTATGTGGACCAGTCACACATGTGTAGAGAGCAGCTACCAGTAATTTTATGGTTGGGGGTCACCACAACACGAGGAACTGTATTAAAGGGTCATGGCATTAGAAAGGTTGAGAACCACTGCTCTATTGTATGGGTTATACACACTGGCGCCTTAACAGAAAATTCCAAGGCTTCAGTCATGAGCAATCCTAGGCTATCCCATACAGAGTAACCAAGCCAAGGTTGAGTCTTGTCTCTTTGCTCTTGGGCAAGAGCCAAGATCTGCTGCCTGGTTATGTTCCACACTGGCATGGGGTCTTTATCAGTCCAGCAGTGGAACCAAGTCCAATTCTGTGCAGTTGTGGTGAGCAGCAACTTGGTACAGACTCAGCAAGCCAACCTGTTGGACACTGCAGCCAGAGTATGTGCCAAGTCCACTAAGGTGTTGTCCACATAACACTAAGGGTGGAAAGAAAGAGAAGTTATAGGCACTAGGAAAGGCAGGTCTCTGCCCTCTGGAAGAATGCAAGCATTTTGTCAGCTGACAGCACAGTGACTGGCAGGGGCTGCCTCTCAGGGTGCACATAACAAACCTGCTTGGCTTGCACAGTCACATCAGTGGGCTCAACACACAAAAGAATAAGAGAACTCATAACAGGCCATAAGGAGATAACAAATGTTTCAACAATGTAGTGTCCACCCTCGCCAGGGAAGTACACTTCCATGTGAAGTAGCCATTGCCTAGTTACCCAAGGGGTTATCTGTAAGTTACACTCCAAACCTTTTCCCCAAGGAGCCAACAAAGCCACCTATCTCATATGAGGGGCTCGTATGGACCAAGGCCAAGTCCAAGTAACTTGTTGCCCTCTGGCTATACCAGTAGGGAACGGCAACAGGATGTTGCCTTGTCACCTAAAGCCAGGTTTTAGCAGTTCGTCTTTGGTTTGTATCTGTAGTTGAGTTGGGGCTGCTGCTGGGTGCAGGAGTGCCTCTCCTGGAGCCAGGCTATCCTCCTTACTCCATTCATTCAGAGTCTGTAGCTTAATCCAAAGCCATTTTGTCCATCCTGCCAAGGACTGGGTTCTTCTGTACTGGTGCAAGCCATGTTTGAGCACTCTGTTGTATCACTCAATGATTCCTTCAGCCTGTAGATGGTAGGGTATGTGGAATTTCCATTCTACACCCATGTCCTTAGTCCACTGTTTCACCTGGGCACCTGTAAAATGGGTGCCATTATCACTTCAATGATCAACAGCTACCACACGCAGCACAGAGGTGCTCCAGTGTGTGTAGTAAGTACTGCACGTTGCTCTGAGTGATGGGCTAGATGAGCAGTCAATAGCCCCATTGCAGTATCAACACCAGTCACAGCATACTGATGCCCTTCTGACTTGGGCAAGGGGCCTATAATGTCCATCTGCCACAGAGTCAAGGAAACTCAGCCCTACATAATTTGCCCATCCAAGACCACAGGCTTTTGGGAATGTTCCTTAGAACAGAGAGCATATTGCTTGCAAGCCACATGCACATCAGCATAAGTAATAGGCAAGTTCCAACACTTTACCGTTGCCCATATAGTTTTCTGTCCTGCATGGAGGAAGCTCTGGTGCAACCATTGTGCCATGTCTTTGACAGAAGCAGTTTCTAACATTCTTATCTTCACCAAGGTATCTGCTTCATCATTACCTGGATGAGCCACAGGGGACTGTCTCGTGATGTGATATACTGTTACCTGTTTCTAATGTCCTAGGGTTCATAGGTCTTGCCATGTGATTTGACCCCATAGTGGTCGGTGCATCACCATCCAGTGGTTAAGAAGCCAAGTGGCGATCCTGAGGGTCAAGCTTCTGAACACCATCCAACTGTTGGTACAGACTACCAATGGGGAGAGCTTATTAGTAACCACTAACCATATAGCCCATAGTTTGGCCCATTGGGTGCTTTGTCCAGTACTGGTATCATACCAAATGGTCTCTGCAGGAGGATGGAAGGCGACAGCAGTCCACTGTTGTGCTTAGCCCCTACTGGAGCTGTCTGTGTACCGAGCATCTCCCAGGACAGGTGCTTGCCCTTCCTTAAAGGGACTGGCCTCCGGCTCCTTTCCAAATGTTGGGAGATTGGATCCCCTATAGCCATATAAATCACAGATCTAAGAACTTCTTGCAGCTCGGTTCTCAAGGGGCTATTGCTCAGCACACTGTGCTGCTACAGATATGTCCCCAGTTTTGCCAATGTAGGCATTGGGCAGTGTCACTTCATGGTTTTGTGGTTCAATCACATATCCACCCTGCCATCGGATATGTGGTTCACATAATCACAAGCTATCACGGGGTGGTAGCTTTCAGTTGCCAGAAGGGCAGTGTACACAGTTGTTAATTGTTTTTCCACCAAGGAGTAACAGATCTCAGCCCCCTTCCATAATTGGGACCAGAAGCCTATGGGCTGCCACAGGCACTTGGAATCCTGCCATGGGCCCCAGCCAAAGCCCTCTGCAGTGACATATACATCCAGCTCACAAGGCTAGGAAGGTTCCAACAAATGCAGAGCTTGGGCCATTTTCATAGTGTGCTTAGAGAAGCTGAAGTGTGCCTAGGCCCTCTCTGTCTAGTCCCAATGTCTCCTTCCTAACCAAGGAATAGAAGGGCCTTGGCAGTTGGGCTAAATGAGGCACAAATGTTCTCCAATATCCAAAGAGCCCAGGGAAAGTTTGCAATTGCCTAACAGTGGTAGGCGGAGGGTAAGCTTGGATTTTATCAATGACTAAGTCAGGTATAACCTTTGTCTTACCCTACAAAATAACCCCCAAGAACTTGACAGACAAGCCAGGCCCTTGCAGCTTCATGTCATTGAGTGCCCAACTATGTTTTCAGGTGGAACAGGAGAACAGGAACAGCACCTTCTAAATCTGCAAGACAGTCACTAGTTAACATAATATCATCCATGTAATGATAAAGGCATTCTTAGGTAGGGACCATTGTGCCAAATCTGCCCCACCAGTGCATGGCACAATGGGGCTATGCAAGTACCACTGGGGAAGGACCATGCTAAGGCAAATTGATTTTGGCTCTCCAGGGCTATGTCAATGGAGACAAAGGCATTAGCAAGGTCAGCAACAAAACGGGAAGTTCTTAACTCCTGGCTGATACGATCCATCAGGTCCAACACTGATGGGACTGCTGCATGCAATGGAGGCACTATCTAATTCTATTCTCGGTAGTCTACTGTCATTCGCCAGGTGCCATTTGGTGTTCTCACTGCCCACACTGGGGGGTTGTACGGACTATGCGTGGGGTGTACTATCCCCATCTTTTCCAGTTCCTGTATTGTCCCAGTTCTTTTATTATGGCCACCCATCAGTTTGTATTGTTTGTCAGGTTATAATACAGCCCCTTTCTGTCCACACAAGAAGTGATATTTTTACCATTTCACTTATTCATATAACTAATAATGACAGACTGATTTCATTGCATGAATATCCATTGATGAAAGAATCTCAGAGCCATTTCCTTAAATTACTTTTCATTAAAATTACTATCTTTCCCTGCTTCATTTTACTGTAATTTTTAAAACCCCCAATTCTGTAGACTCATTTCTCATTAATCACTCTTTCATAGTTTTTTTCCTTCAAAAATGATGATACCTTTTAAAGCAATGGGACAAAACATCATCAGTACAACATCTATATTTAAAGGAAAATGCAGCGTTTGCTGAATCCTAGCACTTTCTTCTGCATCCTTCTGCCAAAACTGATAACCAAGATTACATTTATGAAGTTATATTTTTAGTTTCCTGAAAATTCTGGACAGTGATTTTATAAATTTTTATCAGAAAATGCTGATTTTTAAATGCCAGGTGATGGTTAATATTATTATACAAGTCAAATGTAAGAATAAAATGGGAGATATTCCAATGGACTTTGTGACATAAATAACCTTTGTACTTTTTCTCTAATATGGTGTAAATGTATTTCTAACTCTAAAAAAATAATCCCTTCATAGAATAAAGTTTGATATAGAGTGCCACTAAAAATTAACAAAGAGCTTCTAGCAGTTGTTTAGAGAGAGTAGGTCATAGGAAAAACTGTAGCTGCTGGGTTATTTCCAATGAATTGGAAATTAATCTTCTCAACATTAGCCTGACGTAGGTACCATTTATTTCTTTTTGCAGCTAAGTTGAATTCACTATTGACCAATGATTTGTAACAGGAAGATTTTGTGTGTTTATTTGAATGCAAAACTGTCTATATTGAAACACAAATCAGAACTGCCCTTTTGCTTCTCTATTACCACATCAGCTTTGACATTCAGTAAAGAATTATATCTTAGAAATTAATAACTGGTTGAATAAATATAATTCTATTTTCTTTATTTCCTTTAACTCAACTTATAGCAAATGTATCAATTAAGCACACTCCATATTTACTTGGCAGAAGCTGTTTTAAAGTGAATTTCAAACTCATTTTTTACCAAGACTCTCTTCCCATCACCCATTCAGCATTCAATTCAGAAAAAACTACCAATGGAACAATGATCTCCAAATTATGTTTCATGGTACTCTCATCACTTGACATGGTAATAGGTAAAGCTTTAGAAATTTCTATGCTCAAATGTGTCAAGCAGCGACATACTTACGTTAGTCAGCTTGGGCTGCCATAACAAAATACCATAGACTGCGTGGCTTAAAGAACAGAAACTTATTTAACACAGTTTTAGAGGCTTGAGGTCTCTCAGATTAGAGTGACAGGATGATTGGCTTCGAGTGAGAGTTCTCTTTCTAGCTTGCAGATGGCTGCCTTTTTTCTGTGTCCTCATAGGAGGGCGGGGGTGGGGGAAGGGGAGAGGAAGAGAGAAAGAGAGCTCTCTGGTTTTATTTCTAATAAAGGTATCAGTGCCATCAGGAGGGGCGGGGCCCCGTGATCTTATCTAAACCTAAGTGCCTCCCAAAGGCCTTATCTTCAAATACCATCACATTGGATGGGAGGCCATCAACATATGAATTTGTCACCATTGGAGGGAAGGAGAAAGAAAGCAAATACAATTCAGTCCATAGAGATTCTATACATTCTCCTTGGGGAATTCACAATACATTATTAGCATAGGAAACGTTCCAAGATATTCTGCAGTTAAGAAAACCATTTCCCTCTCTCCCTCTCTCTCTCTCTCTCTCTCTCTCTCTCTCTCTCTTTTTACCACAACTCTACCCTCCATCACCCACCCCCAAGAATATCTGCTTCTATTACATCTTATGAAACTAGTGTTTGGGACTAGTACACAGTCTGAGAAAAGCTACAGTGGTGACTCCTTGCAATAATATAAGAGAAGAATTGAAATTGATATAAAGCTCTCAAGCATCTTTTGGAAAAATATCTTAAACTCAATAACACTTCTCCCCAATCACTGAGAAACTGTATGTTACCTATTTAGGATTCAACAGTCAAAAAACAATGATATAACAGAAAATTTCATCCTTTGACACATCACTCCAGACTACTCATTTCTCTCTGCAAAAGTCATTATCATTCTAAACGTGTTCTTCCTTATTGCCCTTCCACATTCTTAGAGGTCTCTCTCCTCACATTCCTTTCACATAAATAGAAAACGAGGCATTTCCTATTGTCTTAGAAGGCACTAAGTTGAAAACTTTAAGCATAAGATATTCTATTTTTAAAGAAAACCACCAAAGCAGGCCAATCACATCTTATAGAAGTCACTTTGTTATTATCACCCCACCAACACCTTCCACTTTATGTAAGAAGACCACCACAGGAAGAGCAGATTCTAAGAATAATGTGGTAATTATTAGTCAGCAGAGAGTGCTGGGCTTGGGGTCTTTCCTCCCCTTCTCACTCCAAAAAATAAAAAACAAACACACTTAAAACTCCCAAGACTCAGAGAAAATAAGAATCCTTAAGGAGCTTTGAAGTCTGTCCAAGATGTTATTAAGGGAGAAGAAAACTATTTGACAGAGTGTATTTGAAAGCAGTGATTGGAAAAGCAAAGCAATAAGAAACATTTCACATGGGAATGCCCAACACTTCAGATTATTCATCCCTTGGTTGACCCCTACTAATCTGTGCCCATTTGAGGAGGGAAGAAAAAAGGAGAGAAGTGGCAGGACAGAGAGAGCCCGTGCACTGCAGCAGCCTGCACTGCCTCCATTTAGTGTGGCAAGGATGCCTGAGTTTCTAGCTGGCCAAGTAAACAACTTCTTCCGAAGTAAGTTGGGTTTGAGCCTTCTTGAGTTATCTCATCTATGAAAACGATTTTCTACCTGGAGGGCTAAGGGTGCTCAGATGTGCTGGGTCACCAAATTAAGCAGAAGGAAGGCCTCCGAAAGACAACGTTAAAGAAGTCAGAAGCCTGAGTCAGAACCCTCATGAGTGAGTGAGTATATTTGGGTGTTTGCTAGATGGGATCAACAGTCAAGAGAGAAGTATAACAATTAAATAAAGAAAATTTTCTTCTTTCTCCTTATCTTCGCTTTTGCCAGCCCCTTAACCCCATGAAGCAGAAGAGGGTATCAGGATGGTCACTGGACTAAATTAGATGGGAGTTTTAAGACTTCAAAGGGAAAGCTGTGGGGTCTGCCCAGTGTGCCACTTCAAGGGAAATACTTGACAAAACAAAGTAACAGTTCATGCTGATACCCACAACAACTTCATATCAATAACTCAATGATATGATATTTCCATCACCCTTCCTTTATTGATATTTAATGTGGTAATTATTAGAGATTAGATTATTAGATTAAGTATCTCTAAATACCTAATTCACCTCAGTTTTACCATATTAAAACATTTTAAAGGCAATTTCAGGATCAATGCCTCATTTCAAATATAAATAGGAATTAATTTCGATTCTATACTTATGTTAAGCAATGTTTTCCAATTTTGCCTAATATACAAAAAATTTTATATAAAATTTAAGATTGGGTGAATACAAATGTTCCTCAAGTTTAAGGTACATGTCTTGCTCCTCTTTACATTCCCAGTATCTAGTGCCTGGCACAGTATGTGCATAAAATAAATGTTTGTGAATTAAGCTAAACTACTGGTTGATATTTGAAGAACCTCCCAATAGCTTGAAGGACTCCATTTATTTTTTCCTCTTTCAAATTTCTTTTTTTTTTTTTTTTTTTTTTTTTTTAATTTTTTTTTTTTTTTTTTTTTTTTTTTTTTTTTTATAAATGAGGTATTGGTGTTTACTTTTTTTTTTTTATTTTTTATTTATTTATTTTTTTGCTTTTTAGTATGTGGGTAGCTCCCTGGCTGGGAATCGAACCCAGGCCGCAGCACTGACAGCACCAGCGCCGAAGCCTTAAGCCACTACACCACCAGGGAGTTCCCATCTTTCAAATTTCTTGTCTCAACTTTTCATTATGACCATTGTGTAGAAATAAAACACTTAGAGGATAGACTTATCTAGGCTTATTTTCTTTTGCACTTAAATTAGTTTAGCATTTAAAAATCATTAAAGAAAATTATTTTCCCACTGTTTGGTAACAAGCTATATTCAGTGATATGCAAATCAAATTTTTAAGTGGTCAAAAATACAAAATAAAATTAAGTACTATTGAATGACAATTACAAATTTGGCATGGGATAAGTCCATGAAAGAAGCATAAGTGATTTAAAGTTGTTGATATATGCTCTTAAGGAACTTACAGTTTTATGGAGCCAGGCATATAAACACTATGATTGGTTCAAGATCCAGAAAGGGAGACAGGGATGTGAAAGACATTCCAGGTGGGGAGAAGCATTCTACTATAGAGGTCTGGAATGTGGGCCTCTGAAGCAACACTGCTTCAGGGTTTTAATCCTGGTTGCACTTGGTGATCTTCAGCAAGTTACTTAACTTCTCTATGCCCATCGTACCTAAAATTGATTAACCCATTTTCCACCTGCCCGCCAATACTTGCTGGTGGCACTTGTGGCTGCAGTATTTACTCTGAGATAACTCATGGATTACAGTCCCAACCTTACCCCCAAAGTTTGGCATGAAATAGCTCTCACTTTTATTATTATTTCTGCATTGCTCTAGTACATCAATAGTCTTTGGAAACAAATGACATCTTCTACTTATAGCATTCTATTTTTAGTAATGGTAATTTCATTTACAAAATACCAGGAATGCCAAGAAAATATATACACATTTTAAGAGATGTTATTTATGTATTACTTTTCAAAGTTGAATTGAATTATGGCAACAATGTGTATTACAACAATCACTCAAAAGATGGCATTAATCAAATGAATTCTAGCACCACCATGTGACATGCAGGACAGTCAAAGAAAATGGCAGAAGCACGGTTGTTGTTTGAGGAGTGCAAGACCATTTGCCAGGACAATGGATAGGACAAAGAGGTGCGATTGACTTTCCCCAACATTCTCATGACTTTACACCCCTTGACTTTTACCTATGGGGGAACTTAAAGGGTGTGGTGTACCATAGAAAACTGGCTACACTGGTGGTAATTCAGGAAGAAGTTGAAATGGCATGCGCAGTGATCCAAGTGGACACTTTGGCCAACGTTGCTCAAGTGGTAGTTCGCCATTATTGCAAGTGTCTGGACGCTGATGGTCACCACTTTGAGCACCTCTTGTAATTGCAGAAGTCAAACGTGACATGTATTCATCTTTTGTTATCAGTATATATTATTACAATTTTAATATAGTTTTTTTCTCAAAATGTGTATAATATTTTGGCACCCTCTGTATAGTAATTCTCGATTGCTGAAAATGTCAAATCCTACAAGTGAAAAAAAATAAATACACATTAGGATTAGAGACAAGTTCTGTTTAGAAATAACTTTAGTAAGTTTTTATATTGTATTTTCACAATGAAAACCAGTCAGATTTGTTTCAGCCTCAAAGAGTGTGTTTATGTAAAATTAAATAAATGCAGCAGCAAGCTGCACATTTTTTCCTAGTGGAAAATGGGTTAAATGAGTTAATGCAGTGTCTGACCTAAACGTAAGTGCTTATGATGATGATGATGTACAAAAACTTGGAATTAGGTCTTTGAGGGGCTCAACAAAAACAATTCCTATATTAGAATAGTGGGAGAAAGGTCAGAAAGAAAGGTTTAGGAATGGATGGAGGCCACTGTTTGCCAAAACATTGGATTTTATTCAGTAAGAGAATCTGTGAACTTTTTAAATTGGTGAGTAGCACTATCAAAACCATGTTTTGGAAAACTCTAAACTGGTTATATAGAATGGGGATAAGGACAAATAAAAGACTGAGAAGATATAATAACAATAGCCAACTTTGATTAGATGCTTTCCATGACCTTTGTAAGTATGCAAGAAATATTAGTTATAAACATTGTTATTATCATGCTTCAGGCAATGTGCTGAGTACTTTATATGAGATATGTGTTATAGACTGAATTGCATTCCCCCCAAACTCCTATGTTGAAGCCCTAACTTCCAATGTATGACGGTATTCGGACAGAGGGCCTTTAAAGAAGTAATTGAGTTTAAACGGCATTTAAGATTTAATAAGGTTAAAAGGGTGGGGCACTAATCCAATAGGATTGATGTTCTTATAAGAAGAGATACCAGGGGTACCAACAAACAGAGAAAAGGCTATGTGAGAACATAGTGAGAAGGCGGCCATCTGCAAACCAAGCCCTTAGGAGAAACCAGCCTTGCGGACACATTCATCTTGGACCTCCAGGCTCCAGAACTGTGAGAAAATAAATTCTGTTGTTTAAGTCACCCAGTCCATGGCATTTTGTTATAGCAGCCCAGTCAGACTAAGTTCATTTGACTGTTAAAACAGTCTCATGGGGTAATACTCTGAGGATCATCTGTTACCCAAGAAGAAAACCATGCTCAGAGAGCTGAACATGAATTGCCTAAGACAGCTAATAAGTGCCAGTAAACTGGATTGATACTCAGGCTGTCTGACTACAAATACTACAGTTCACTTGGAAACTGATAAATGAAAAGATTTACACACACTGGATTCAGGCTAAAAGAAAGGGTTATTACCAGATGACAGATTTTAAGGCTTGGGATCCACGTAAGATAAATGACAGGGTTGTTTCTTTGTGATATATCTTTACTGTGGAATGGTTGTTCAGAACAGAAGGGAATTAATTGTGGCTGAAGCTTTCAGGGAACCTAATGATGGCTGATAGGTAAAATGAGGGAAGCGATGTACTACTGCAGACAAAAAGTTATAAAGTAAAAAGACACATGGTGGGTAAACTAGAGTAATGAGGGGAGGGGAAGTTTAGGTACCGATTGAGGCCAGATCAAATTTCGTCCCTTTTAACTGTTATTGCCTATAAGAGCCCCTGGCTTTTAGAAGCCACTCAATAACATTTGGTGGACACAGGAAAAGAACAGTAGAGAAAGGTCAGATTTAATACTTGGAAGAAAGGAGCTATTTAAAGTTTTTTGTTTGTTTTTATTTCCTTTTTAAAAAGAGGCAGTAACCGATTAGAATTAAATTTTCCCTGTGTCTTGACTGGGCTTTCTCTTTTTTCTTTTAGAAAGTTCTGTAGCTAACTTCAATTAAGCAGATAAAAAACAATGGATACTGAAACAAATGATTTGATATCTATTATTGCTGTGTATGTATGTATGTATGTCTCTGGGCACAATAAAATAGCCACAGGATTATTAAATTCATAAAAGCTAACTACACAGGAGAGTCATTTAGCTATCCTGAATAAAGTAAGTAGACCCTGTATACAATCATCAGTCGTAGGCCCCTTAATCTTATGATGGTTCCTGCTTAGAGAGCTGACTGTTCAATGCATGGGAATGTATCCCCACTGTGTTCAAAGGTTAGTGCCAGGAAGTCGCTGCAAGGTGTCTGCTAAGAATACCAAATGATCTGCAACGCACCTGCACAAACCGCAGCAGCCTAGCTCTGCAGACAACCCATAACAGCAAAAGCACAGAAAATCCGAACCGAGGCCGAACCCGAGTGCGTGGGATAAAGCTTTCTCTATCGCAGCTGACTCGCCGGATTGCAAATCCCAGCAGTCACTCCTTTCACGGGAGCCAATT
>PVJL010015654.1:0-23509 GCA_004026885.1 Lyroderma lyra | reverse complement strand
CATCCATCCACCATCCATCCATCCATCCACCATCCATCCACCATCCATCCATCCATCCACCATCCATCATCCATCATCCACTCACCCATCCATCTATCCATGCCAGGCCCTATGCTGGGGCTGGAGAAATGAGTCCACCAGGGGAGGCATATGTGATGGGCGCAGCTAACTGAGACCCGACCTGTTGTGGGACAGCTGAGTCCCCAGGGCAGTAGGCAACAGCACAGAGGTGACCAGGTGGGACTGTCAGGATAGGTCCATCCTCGGTGCTCAGCACTTACTTAACCAGAATTAGGAAACTTCCACCATGTAAATCATAGCATAAACCTGCATGGGCTGTAAACTCCACAAAAGCAAGGACTGTGGCCACCCTGTGCCTCCAGCTCCTGGCACTGGATCTGTGTCTGTAAGTTGACCTGAATTGTGCATCAGAGTGCAGTCGTACAAGTCCGCTTCCGTAGTTCCTCGTGTCACAGCACAGGAGAGAAACCTACTGTGTGCGTGAGCACATCAGAGGGCGTTATCAAGAAAGCGGAAAGACGACCTACAGAATGGGAGGAAATATCTGCAAATCACATAACTGTCAAGGGTTTAATATCCAGGACATACGAGGGCTGTCCAGAAAAAACCCAGCCATAAATGCCTCTATTTCTCACAGACTGTGGCTGGAGACTTTCCGGGCAGCCCTCATATAAAGAGCTCCTACAATTCAACAACAGAAAGACAAACAACCCATAACAACCGGGCAAAGGAATTGAATAGATGGACAAAGACTACATTCAAACAGCCAAAAAGCACATGAAAAGATGCCCAACATCATGAGTCATTAGACAAATGCAAAGCCAAACCGCATCAGGACACCATTTCACACCTACGAGGGTGGCTGCAACTAAAAAAACAAAATGCAAAATAACAAGTGGTTAGGCTGTGGGGAGACTGGAACCCTCGTACCCACAGAGGCCGGAAACAGTCTTGTGGTTCCTCAGGGAGTTAGAGGTATGACCTAGGTCCAACATGGTGGGTAGGTGAAGGCTATGCCTTCTGCCTCCTGGGATCACACTAAAGTCACAAATGACCACGGAGCCCAGGAATCGTCGGAAGACTCGCTGCACAGAACCCCTGAAACTAAGGATATAAAGACGGGGCCACATCCAGACTGGCAGTGGGGGCGAAGACGCCACAGGGGCCGACTCCAAACCCACACACAGTGGCTGAACACTGGGAGGGACACCTTGGTGGTGGAGTTCCCCCCTGAAGAGGGAGGGGTCCCAGTCCCACACAGGGCCCCCCCAGCTCAGGGTCCAGGGAGGAGGAGTTTCCACAACACCCGGCTGTGGGAATCAGGAGAGCTGCCTGCCTGACACCCCCTGACCCCCCGATGGAGCGCGCACGCGGACTCGCTCGCTTGCAAACGCTCCCTCGGTCTTTGCTGCAGGGGCGGCGGCTCAGCGGGCCCCCGAACAGGCGCGGGGGACACGGGGAAAGCCTGAGCTGAGGGGCTGCGGCGCGAGGGTTGGTGGGACAGCGGCCACGAGCCCCGTGGGGAGCCTGACACACGTGCAGTCTGCAGGAGGGCACCCGCCACCTTTCAGGGTTGAGCCCTCGACCCAAGAGGCCGAGTCTGGGCCCCGCCTTGGGCTGGGGGCCTCCGCGCATGCGCACTGCCTGGGTCCCGCCCCCCTGCACAGCTGGTGCTACGTCCCCTGGGGGCACTGGCCGGCTGGGTGCCTGGCCCCGCCCACGGGCTGCAGAAGCCTTTTGGCCGTGGGGGATGGGCTGGAGGGAGGGCGGAGACATGTTTGCTGGCGGGAGGTGACCCAAGTCCTGTGCCGTGGTGTCTCTTGGGCAGCTCTCGAGGACCAGAAGGCCTGAGGCGGACGGTGGCTGGCGGCGGGGTTCCCGGGGCGCTGTGCACGGTGGTCGCAGGCCAGGCACTGGCGTAAGAACGGAATCTGCATTAACTTGGTAAGAACCACCAGGTGGGCCTGGAGGCTCCCTGGGGCCCTGCCCCGCCGAGCTGGGGCTGCATCACCGAGGACGCTCTCTAACACATGGAGACTCAGTAACATGCTCCGGAGTAACAACTGGGTCAACAGTGAGATCGAGGAGGAAATCAAAAGATACCTTGAGACAAATGAAAACGAAAACACAAGGACCCAAAATCTATCTGCCACAGTAAAACAGTCCTGAGAGGGAAATTCATAGCAATGCAGGCCTACCTAAAAAAACAAAACAAAACAAACAAACAAACAAGAAAAATCTCAAATAAACCGTCTACCTAAGGGAACTGAGAAAAGGGCAGCAAACAAAGCCCAAAGCAAGTAGAAGGAAGGAAATAATAAAGATCAGAGTGGAAATAAACAAAATAGACCAAAAAAACAATCCAAAGGATTAATGAAACCAAGAGCTGGTTATTTTTAAAAATGATAAACAAAATTGACACAGAGAGGACCCAAATCAATAAAATTGGAAAGGAAAGAGAAGTGGCAACCGACACCACAGAAATAAAAAAAATTTAAGAAAATGCTACCAGCAACTACATGCCAACAAACTGGACAATCTGGAAGAAATTATGAAATTCCTAGAAGCGTACAGGCTTCCAAGGCTAAATCAAGAAGAAACAGAAGAGCTGTCCTGCCATCAAAATTGAATCCATGATTGTGAGGGCCGGCTGATTATATTTTCTGTAATATTTTCTGTTACGTTAGACGTACCTGGACATAACCGGTTCTGTGCAGTCACACGGTCCCCCTGTCCCTCATTCTTGACCTTGCACACACTGAAGCTTACATTTTTCAATCAGTGCACACCGACATGGATAAATAAAGTGTGGCGGCTACATACAATGGAATATTATTTAGCCTTTAAAAAGGATGGAGTTCTGATACGTGCTACAGCATGGGTGCAGCTTGAAAACATGGGAAGTGGAATATTCCAGACACAGAAGGCCAAATGCTGTGTGGTCCTGTTTACGTAAAGCCCCTAGAACAGCCAAATTCAAGGAGGCAGAAAGTACAGTGGAGGTTATCAGGGGCTGGGGGCAGGCGAGCCAAGTGGAGTTCCCGCTCGCGGGGTCCGAAGTTTATGTTTGAGGGGAAAACGCCAGTTTTCGAGATCGATGGTGGCAATGGTTTCGCAACATTCTGAATGCACCGAATGCCACTGAATCGTCCACTTCAAAAATGATTCAAATCTTATGCTATATACATTCTATCTCAATTTAAAAGAACAAAAATCAAAAATGAAAAAGCGCAAGGCAGCCCCTCCCTAGCTGCTCCGGAACCTGCGTGTCCCGCTCAGAAATGCCTCTGTCCTTGACGCCTCTCAGACCCACCTCCAACGTGTGAGCAATTCCTGTCTGTCCACCTTGCAACACCCAGCCGCCTCCGACCGCCACCTCGCCCCTCCGCCAGCGTCTCACAGCCCAATGGTTCCAGAGCCCCCGAGGCGCACCGGCCCTCGCGGCTCAGCCTAGGCCTTGAGGGGCGGCCGGGGGGACCCTGCCCCAACCGGAGTCAGTGCCTCCCTCCCTGCTCCAGACCCTTCCAGTGGCCCCTGCCTCACCTGGCCCAGGTTCTTACAGCGACCAGAGGCCCATCGTGACCTGATGGCCCCTCCGCTCCCCCCGCCCCCCCCCCCCCCCCCCCCCCCCCCCCCCCCCCCCCCCCCCCCCCCGGCACTATCTCCATGAGCCCACCTGGCCCGTCAGGTGGGTCGTAGACTTGTTGGTCCATCCCTTTGTGAGGTGTGTGGACGTCTGACCGCTGGCGTCTCCAGGGGCGGGGCTTTGCACTGGCTGTTCCCTCTGCCCAGAACGCGCTTCCCTCACCTCCTGCAGGTGTGCGTCCCCACACGCCACCGGCGAGGGCTGCCTGGGCCACCCTGTCTAATGGCCTCCGTCCCTGCTTGACTTTTCTTCATGGGACACGTCGCGAAGCCGACTGATGAGCCATTGAATTCTACGCGGTCAAGAAGGCTTCCCGAGGCCCGCGCCCGGTCTGCCCTGTGCCCCGCAGGCGCCCCGTAAGTGTGTGCAGAACAGGTGGGTGACGGGCTCGGGAGGGACGCTGCGTGGGCAGAGCAGCACAGCCCGCCGGGCTTCGGAGCCCGCCTCGGCCACTCACGGGCTCGGACCTTGCGTGACCTGCCCAGGCCTGGGTTTCCTCACCCGTGGATGGGGAAAACGGCAGGTCCACCTCGCAGAGTTGGGGGGACCGCGCGTGACAGTGCAGGAACAGCCCTGCTCACGAGCCCACTCAGGGAGTTAGCGATCTGTACTCTGCCTCCCTGCCCCCACCGCCGTCGGTGGACATGGGGCATCCCGGCAGGGTTCTGAGGGATGAGCAGGAGCGCTCTGGGCGATGGCACTGCCCACGTCCACCTGCCCTGCGCATGTCCACCTGCCCTCACGGGAGGCACCGACCAGGAACATGGGCTTGTGAACAAAGAGCTGCTTAATAAACCACGAGGGAGCTGGGGGAGAAGCCGGAGTGGGAGGTGACGCTGGTGACCAGCGCGTGCCCCGGGAGGAGCGAGCTGGCCCTGGGACTGGCCGCAGCGGCAGGCGGGACTCCACGGCTGGCTCTCCTGCCCCTCGGGGGAGCTGGCGGCAGGGCCAGGCCCCAGGCCGACCCCACAGCGGTCCCCACCTCCCCCCGGGGCCCAGCTCCGGCCTCCCCACGCGGCCAGCACGGACCCCTCCTCCTCCTGGGTGCGGAGTGAGGTGAGTGCACAGTCACTTCTAGAAAGAAGTCAAACTGGGCCGCCTGAGCCCGCGTCCGAGTAAGTTTCCCCTTGGAAACCCAAAGGGGAGAAAAAGGGGGTGGCGAGGGGAGAGGGAGAGACAGGAGAGGGGGGCTTCCTGCGCTACAGTTAGGGCTGGCGCGGGGCTGGCATGCTGATTGCAGGGCCCAGAGTCCCCGCCAGGGCGCCCGGGGCGGGCGCAGCCCTGTCACCAAACGGCCGGCGGGCACGGCCCCTCCCCACTGTCCCGCTCCTCCGGGGGGTGTCACCTCTGAACCCGGAGCGGGAAAGCGTCCAGGAAACGTCCCTTGGGTCATTTATTTTAAAATTATGGGTATAAAAATATCCGGGGCCGTGATTTATGCTCAGGGAGGGGCCCCGGGAAGTGAGGGACTCCCCCCACCAGCCCCCTCCCTCCTCCCCACCCCTCCCCCTGCAGCTCCCCTCCTGGTTACTTTATATCGCAGATAAATCTCCAGAGCAGCCCGGAAACATTCTGGGTATTAATAGCGCCTGTGAAAACATCCGAAACCCCTCCACCCGCGGGGCCACCGCACGGCCGGGGATGCTCTCCCGGGACTGGGACCGCGCGGGCCGGCCGGCAGCAGTGCCCGCAGGGGCGCGGCGCCCCCGGCCCCACCCCGGCCCGGCCCCGTCTGTGGGTGCCCCCCGTGGCCTGCAGCCGCCAAAGTGTCCTTCCCCACCGGGGAGCAGTGCGGGGCACGGTCCCCAGCGCCCAGACAGGGGTCCCTGTCTCCGGCCCCTCGTGTGCCCCTAAGTCCCCGGGGAGCCGCCATCCCCCGGCGTCCCCCGGCGTCCCCCGGCGTCCCCGACGCCGCTGCAGCCGCGCTCGCTCGGGGACCCTGGGCACCCTCCCGCGCTGCGCCGCCCCTGGGTACTCACGGGCCGTGGGGTCTTCCTTGGGGGACAGCCCCTCCAGACTGATGTCTCCCTCCAGCATGGCACGGCTGGCGGCCGGGCTCCAGGAGAGGGGGGTGACTTCGTCTTCGTGGGCTCCGAGGGCAGGGGTCCAGCTCCGGAGGGGACAGTCCCCCTCCTCTTCCCCAGCCGCAGGACGCGAAGCCGCGCGCGCGCCCGGAGCCAAACTTGGCCGCCCTGGCGCACGGCTGCGCCACTCCTCGCCCTCGGCTTTTTGGGCTGGGGGTCCCGGGCCGGCCTCCTGCCCCCCGGGGGCTACCTGCGGACGCCGCCCTCGCCCCGCCCCGCGCGCAGCGCGACTGCCCCGGCGGTCACCCGGACGCGGAGCGAGCGCGCGGGACCTTGGAGACGAGCAGCCGCCGCGCTCAGCCCGCGGGTCGGGTCGGCCAGTGGGGCCCTGAGCCGCGGCGCGCCCCTAGCCAGGGCCCCAGGGGAGGGTGCCCGCTGGGGGAAGGGGAGTCGCGACCCCGCCCCGAGAGACGGCTCGGCGTGGGGCGATTCCGTGGGTGGCCTGCCCGGCGTCAGTGAGCGGACTCCAGCCCCGTCCCCCAGGTGGCGGGACCCTAATTCATCATTCTCTCAATTTGGGAGAGAGAGGTGAAGCCCTTGCGTGGCAAGGAGAGCTGGAGGTCACAGGGCAAATGCCAGGCAGAATTCGAACCCCAGTCTAGCAGCACTTGGGGAAAGGGAGAGCTGCCTCCCAACAGGAGAGAGATGGTGTTGCTTGAGCGCTCCAGTTCAGTGAGGCTGAGAGGACGCGGGCAGGGGTGCGGGCGGGGGCTTCTGACCCGCATGCCGCCGCCCTGCTCAGGGCTGGGAGCTGGACACGGCTTGCTCCCGCCCCGTCCCGGTGTAGACGGCCAGGTCTGGACAGTTGGGCACCCCTCCCCAGGGCAGGGCTGTGGGTGTGGAAGGACAGAGCCCCAGGGAGGCACCCTGTGTCTGCAAACCTCCCGCCCATGACGCCTCAAATAATTACAATAAATTCTCAGCGGAGCTGCCTTAAACAAAACACTAATTTAAGCTGCTCCCGGGCCACAGCACCACCGTGGCAGCGCACCTGACCTTTCAAAAGGTCATCTCACACTTTCTGCACCCCAAGGAGCTAGGCTGGGAGCCCTCCCGTGCCAGGGACCCCTGGGGGTCACATGCCAAGTTAACACTCCACAAGGCTCTGACTTTGGCTGGTCCCTGGTGGAGGCGTACCCGGCCACCGCGAGGGGACAGACCACATTCCCACCAAGTCGGGGGTGCCAGTCCTCCCCAGTGCCCGGGTCAGCACCCACGTGCCCTGCTCTGGGCAAAACCGCTCCTCATAACAGCAAAACCACAGGGGAGTGTTTCCGGTTGGGAACATTCTTCCCTGCCCCCACCCGAAGTGCTGCGTGCAGCGAGGGGCCTCCAGCCTCCTTCCTCCCAAGGAGCCAGGCCGAAAGGCGGACTGCCATTGTCCTCAGTATTCACCCCAGTTCAGTCTGGACTAAGAAACTGGGAGCCAAGGCACCCGGGGGGACTTCTGTTCTCCGTGGACAGGGGCTCACCCGTGAAGGGAAGCCCCGAGGCGTGCACTGTGTACCCCAGACACCTGCCCGGGAGGGCACAGCGGCCCGTGCTGGGGCCCCGTGAGATTCTCAGAGCTTTTCCACCTGACCCAAGCCATTGTCATGCCAGATTCAAGTGAAATGCCCCCTTTTTCTTGGATGGGCCCGATAGCCAACATGACACATAGCAATAGCTCGGTCGTGTAAACACACAGAGAAAATTTTAGAATTCTAACCCCTGGAATGACGAACTATAAACCGAAAAGGCTCGGGGGGAAATATGTAAATACCACTGGGATTATTTTTAACCATCGTTGTTTACCTTTGGGGGGCAGGGATGGGCTATTGTGCATTACGCCAGCTTGAAAATGCACATTATTTAATGCATTATTAGCAGAAATGTGTTAAGCAGCCATTATCGGTGTTGATTCATTCGGATCGAAGCCGTTTTTCTTTTCCACATCTCGGCCCAGCGCGGTGGCGCTCTGACCAAACCCTCGGCCACCCCGCGCGGCGGAGGCTCCGCCCGCAGGCCCGGCTAAGAGGCGTTCAGTTCTATCCAGTTTGGGAAGCTATTTCGGTACACGCCCGAACCAGCTCATTTTTACAAAGATACGTTTGGGCTGCTACTCTGCTAAACACTGTGGGATGAGAAGGGGGCCCAGCTGGGGAGAGATGGGGCTCCCACAAGGCCTTTCGGGGAGACAGTGCCCTGGGAGGAGACAGAACACTCCGGGCCCCCCAACCCAGCTTCCAGGGGGCCCCACGAGGCCGTCAGGAGCAGCACGCATATGTCAGGAAGCTGTTTATGTCAAAAGCGGAGCAGGGCAAGTGGCCTGGCGCAGGGAGGTGGCACGCCTGTCACCGCCACCAGAGCCATCATTACAGGATGCAGCAATCACGCCGCACAATGCTTATAATTACGGAAAATGGTTTCCCTTTCTGGGGAGGCGGCGAGGGAGGCAGGGAAGGCAGCTCTTGGCGAGGCTGGGGCCAGAGCTTGGGCTCTGGGGTTGGCCTAGGTTTAAAATAGGCTCAGCAGGGTGAGGCCCAGCCCCGCCGGTGGAGCCGCTCCAGCCCCCGGCCGCCCGGGCCTTAGCGTCAGACGCCGGGACCTGGTGGAGTCTCTGAACTTGCCCGTTACTCAAGGCCACCGGCAACAGCGCCCCGGCCTCCACTGCACCCCCCTGCTGCTCAGGACCTGGTCGAGACCAGAGGTGACTCGACAAGCAGAGCATCACCTGCCCAAAGCCACCCCGTCTGCAGCTCTCTCAGGGCACCGCCTGCAGGAACCCAGCCCCTCCGATAATCCAGGGGACGCCCAGAGTGTCACATACATCCTGCTCCCCCTGTCTCCTGTCCCCAGCACAGCTCCAGGGTCACAGGTCATTTCAATATGGACTTCTTCTAGTCTCAGCAAGTCTGTTTTCAATTCAAGCTGGTTCTCTGAGCACCTGCTGTGCGTAGGGCCCCGACTTAGGGTTGGCAGGGGTGAGGGTGCAAACGAGCAAGATGGGGCCCCAACTCCAAGAGCCCGCGTCCAGAGGGTGAGGAGATAAGCTGGGTGGGGAAGGAGGTCAGACCAGGCCCCCACAGGGAAACCAAAAGCACTGGAACCCAGTCCAGAACAAATTGCTCCTTGGCCCCTCGGTTTGTGCACCCACAAAAGGGCCTCCGTGGCTGGAGCTGCCCCTCGGGGGGTTTGTGAAGCTGGGGAGAAGGTCCCACCGCCAGCCTAGGAGCCGGCTCCTGTGAGCACTGCACTGGAGGGAGGGTGCTACCACCATGCGTGGCCCCCTCGGGTAGGGCGGGCGGTGCCCGGGGGGCACGCTGAGACACAGGGAGGCAGCCGGCCTGGGCGTCACCAGCGGGTGGTGGGTTCCTCTGGGTTGAGGAGTGGGCAGGAGCACCGCAGCCTGCAGGTGTTGGGGTACAGTGAGTGATGTTGGAGGGCGGTGGGTGGGAAAGCCCCGGGGCCCAGGCAACTGCGCTGAGTAGGACTGAGGAGTCTTGAAAATCAAACAAAACCGCACAGAGGTGACAGTCACACGGCAAAATTAACCACTTTGAAGTAATAGTTCCGTGGCACGAGGCACATTAAGTTTACAGCATTGTGCAACCAGGGCCTCTGTCCTCTGTCTAGTTCCAGAACATTCCATCGCCCGGAGCGGAGCCCCGCTCCCCGAGCCCCTGGCACCCACGCCCCTGCTGCGGTCCCGGGGGGCCCCGTGTCCTGGGTGCGTCGTGTACGCGGACTCGCATGCAGCACACGCTCTCCGGGGCCCGGCTTCCTCCACGGGGGTTTCCTTTCCCGTGATCCCTCGCGTGCTGGCCTTCGCATGACAGCACGCATCACGGCTGTTAACGCGTCACGACTGACACACGTTGGCTCCACGCGTGTGACCTGGCGTGTAACGAGGCGTCGCAGGTCCTGGGGCGAGCCCACGCTCCGCGGCGCGGCTGGGCCACGTGCGTCACCCACTGCCCTCGACGGGTCCCCTCCGGGAGCTGCAGGGGCTGGGCTTCTCGATGGCCCCAGGGTCCCCGACACGGCTGGGCAGAGGGCTCCGTGGCAGTGCCGGAGGAGGGGGCCAGGGAGCAGGCAGGGAGCCGGGGGGAAACGCGCCTGGAAGGGGCCGGCATGCCCGGAGCCCGTGGACCCAACGAGCCTGTGTGCCGGGCCCGGTCCCGAGCCCGTCCACTGGCAATGGCACCGTGCCACCTCTCCAGGCGAGGCCACTGGGGCTCCAGGAGGCGAAGTCACACGCAGTAAGTGTGAGCGCTGGGAGCCCGGGCAGCCTCGCTCCAGGGTCTGTGCCGAACCCCAGGCTGTCCCCGACCTGGGTGACCCAAGGCCACGGCCCCGAGCCGCGCCCGTGCTGAGACCCTGCCGGGCCACGGCGTACTTCAGTTCTTCAGTGCGGCTCACTTTGTCCAGCCTTTGGGGGGCTCTTTGTAAGCGTGGTAACATGTACCGGACGTGAACTTTACCGCTTCAACCAGCTTCAGGTGGCACCAAGTCCATTCACACTGTCGTGCATCCAGCACCCATCCACAGGACTCCCGCGTCGTCCCAAGCCGGGACCGTGTCCCCACGAAACCCTCAGTCCCCTCTCCCCCAGCCCTGGCACCACCGACCCCTTCCTGTCTCTGTGACGCTGACTCCTCTAGGGACCTCGTGTGGGTGGGACCACCCGGGATTTGTCATTCCGAGTGTGACGTCTTTCACTCAACAACTGTCCTCAGGTCCGTCCACGCTGCAGCGGGTGCCAGACGTTCCTTTGCTTTTTAAAGTTTGTGTTGAGGCTTCTCGAACTGTATTTGTAAAGAACCAGCGTCGTTATGGGGCGCGGAGAGTCAGAACCACTGGCTGCAAACACACGGGGGGAGCTGGATAAAGCACCAAGAGGGTGCAACCTTCACGTCTACCTGGGCAGGGGTGGGGGGCGCTGACCCTGGGTGGGGGGCACTGACCCTGGGTGGGGGGCACTGACCCTGGGTGGGAGGCGCTGAGCCTGGGTGGTGCCCCTGAGCCTGGGTGGTGCCCCCGACCAGGACATCTGCGAGGGGACAGCCCGCCCGCCCCAAGCTCAGGCCTCCTCCTTCACGCCCTCCAAAACTCTGGCAGAGAAGTGACAAACGAAGAGCACTGTCCCCCGACCCCCGAGGCCCTTTGCGCCGAAAGCAGGTTTGTGGGACACCCGCGGTGGCTGCGGCAGCTCGGAAACACCAAAACGGAGCAAGGATCACGCCCGTGCACTCCGCAGGTCTTGTGACCCGTCGCATTCGCTGTCTTCGCTTGCAGATGCAGGAGTGGCCACGGGCTCCCGGCCGCGGGCTCCCAGGGCGCGGGCTCCCAGGCCGCGGGCTCCCGGCCGCGGGCTCCCAGGGCGCGGGCTCCCAGGCCGCGGGCTCCCAGGCCGCGGGCTCCCAGGTCACGGGCCACGCTGTGCAGCCGGCGGCGTCTACGCCAGTTTTGCCTGTGTCACCTCAATCGCATGCAGTTACAGATTCTTATCCCTCTTAGGGCTGAGGACACGGCTACCCAGAGAGGGGGACGGGCTTGCCCCAGTCCACACCGCTAGTCCGTGGCAGGACTGGGAGTCAGATCCAAGGGCAACCAGTTCTAGAACTTTCTACTTCACTCCAGAACTCTTCCCCCCACCCCATACCCACCCCCCGTGTGTCTCTGGAGGGAGGAATTGGCATGGCTGGACCCAGCTCCTCAGGTTGCAACACATGCTCACGGGAACAGGAAGGCTGTGGGAAGGGTGGGGGGCGCCCACATTCCAGTCCTGGGGTTCGCTGCGCCCGGATCCGGGCTCGGGGCGCCGTGGCCGCTCCGTAACCTTCCGCCTGCTCGGCGCTTTGCAGAGGCCCTACGGGAAGACACTCAGCCAGCAGTTCTCCAGGTCTGACTCACGTCTCACGGCCCCTTCCCCCTCAGGCTGCCCACGCGGCTCCCGTTTCTGTAATTAAAGGGGCCCCCGTTAAGGGCGCAAACGTTTACCCGGCTGCGGCCCCGAGGCCAACACGGCCCCCCGGTTCTCAGAGTAAACAGCTCGAGGTGAGGCCCTCGGCACGCAGCAGGGTGAGACTGCGGAGGCCACAGACGTGCCGGAGCTCCTCGAGGACCGCAGGTCTCCACAGAAAGTCCCTTCTGTCATTCAATACACCCGGTGCGTTTTGTCCCCGAAAGGCCCAAGTGCTGTCCCGCTGGTCCTCGCCGAAGGCACGAGGCTGCATTCAGGGGTCGGTGGGGAAGGGCCTCCCCCGCCCGGGAGGATCGCTTTACCCGGCGTTTAGGTAAAAATAAACCATCGTCGGGCCGTCCGCAGTCACCCTGGGGACCTGCCTCCCTCAGGTGCTCTGCCAACGGAAACTTTAGCCATGGCCACCTGATCGGAGGGGCCATCAGACGGCGTGGGGCGCGGCCCCTGCGCAGAGCTGGGGGCCGCGCCGCGGGGTCCCCGGGGCTTTTCACACAAGGAGGCAGTTTTCTCCCAGTGCCCCCCCTTCTTCGGCGTGGGTTGGGGGTGATGACTCCCAGGGCTGTGCTTGGGGCCAGCTCTCTGAGGCAGGGCTGCTCCGGTGTCCCTCCGCGCGGGTCCCCCGGGGAGCTTCCGTCCCCCTTTCAGCCGCAGAGAAGGCGGCCCGAACGCTCCTCTCCGGCGAGATAACGCTTTCCCAGACGTTGGGAGGGAACCCGAGAAGGCAAGGCGGACCCGGCCCCATTCATCGCCGAGGGCTGGGGGCCACGCCGCCGCGGAGCCCGCGGAGCCACCGCCTCCTCGGGGGACAGGCCGACGGGAATCACAGTCCTTTGTCTTTGCAAAGCAGAGGGTAAGTCACGTCCCCGGGCCACCCGATGCCCCCATTTGTGACCCATTTGATTGAGAATCTCGCACTCAGAGCATCAGCTGTGTCAGCCCTCAGCCCAGGACCACGCGGGCTGGCCCGGCGGTCACGCTGCACGGGCTGGGCCACCCACCCTACCAGCCCCCCGAGCTGGCTGTGCTTCTGCCCAAAGCACAGTGGCCTTGCTGGGCGTGGGCGCATGTCCATGGTCAGGACACTGTGCACGGGCTCGGGAGGCTGGGACAGCGTCTCACTGTCGGCACCCTGTTTCCTGTTTCCGTGGTCTTTGACTGTGGCTCTGTGTTGGGGTTGCATGACCCCTTCCGGCTGCTACGGTGCACGCAGGCGGGACCCGCTGGGCCAGGGCTGACAAGCAGGCGGCTCCCAGAGCTGCGTCCCGGCCCCTCTGCTTACTGTAGCCGAGAGGGTCGTGGCCTGTTCGGGTGTCCCACTCTGCACCGTGAGTCCTGTCAGGCTCCGAGAAGCAGGACACCACGTTCGGGCTGTGACGCTCACTGAGCGGGCGAGCCGGGACGGCCCACCGGGTCTGGCAGCATTCACACTGCCAGGCGTCCGAGCTGCCATCAGATGGCCGTCGTGTGCACCAGTTGGCACTGGGCAGCA
This sequence comes from Lyroderma lyra, assembly GCA_004026885.1. Taxonomy (NCBI): domain Eukaryota; kingdom Metazoa; phylum Chordata; class Mammalia; order Chiroptera; family Megadermatidae; genus Lyroderma; species Lyroderma lyra. The sequence goes on along the minus strand of PVJL010015654.1, from coordinate 10,304 downwards.
AGCAGGCGGCTCCGTCCAGGCGGGCTGGGGGAGTCAGCCCATAATGGGTCCCACAGCGCGGGGGCAACACAGCAGGCACTTGCTGCCCCCAGTGCTGGAGGCCGCAGGCCCAGACCCAGGTGTGGGCCGGGCTGGTTCCGAGGCCACTCTCCTGAGCGTGCAGACGGCAGGCTTCTCCCGATGTCCCCGCACGGCCATCCCCCTGCGTGTTCGTGTCCCGATCTCATGGCTCTCCCGGGGCCTTCTAGCGTGTTCTTCCCCGATGGGGAGCCAGACCTGGGGTCTGTTAGGTACGGGCGGGCATTCTGACTCACGGAATAGAGATTCGCACTCACGCCCAGCAGCCCGCGGGTCGCCGGCACCTGCCCGCTCGGCTGTGGTGTGCGCTGCTCTCGCGGACACTGTGGATTGCACGATGGCTCTTGTTTCCCCTTAGAACTGGCTGCCGGGAGGCTCTGAGACGCCTCGGGGTGGGGGTGGGGGGCTCTGAGCAGGTGTTTAGGACTCCGTGCCGCCCACAGGGGACCCCGCATTCCTGAATCCAAGCATCAAGGCCACGCGGGTGGGCTAAGAGACTAGCGACTCACCCCGACCTGGCCTTTGCCAGCTCAGCGACCTTGGGCGAGTGCCTTTTCCTTCCTGTGCCTCAGTTTCCTTGCCTGTAAAATGGGAGTCCGTTATCGTGCCTCCCGCAGCATCGCCACGTGAGCAGCACAGTTAAATCACCTCCTGTCTTGCCCATTCCGTAAGTGCTGGCGATTATTTGTCACCATCTTACTTCTAGAACCTTATTTTCCCTGCGTCTCGTTTTCCATGCAAATTTCTAATGATTTTATTTCCTGAGGGCCATCAGGGGTCTTGGGGAGCTGCCCTCACGCCCTTTCAGAGCAAGTTGGCACGTGAAAGCACACGCTCCCGGGCCCCGATGTCTTCTACCAAACAAGACCAGCCCCCCAGAACTGCCAACGCAGGGAAGTAAAGTCACCTTTCCTCTTTTAATAGAGTCTTTAAGGAAATACTCAGGGAAGCGGAGGACGTGAAGCAATCAATATTTACTGAGCTACTCAGGGTGTCCTAGCACAGGTCACCGTGCCGAGGACGCAGGGCTTTGCAAAGGTCTTTGCCGCTTTGGAAATTACATTCTTATGTGGGAGAAAGAGAATAAGTCCATGACGTCCCGCTGGAGCCAGTGAAGTGGGCTGAGGGGACAGAGAATGACGAGCTGCCACAGACGCGGGTCAGGGGAGGGACGTCTGCTTCGAGGTCCGAGTGCAGGAGGGAAGGGAGCCCACGGGCATCTGGGGAAGGACATTGTGGGCGCAGGGAACAGCCGTGCAAAGGTCCTGAGGGTGGCTGGCTGTCACTTTTACAACATGCTTAACTCTGCTGGTGTAGAGAAAGGACACAGCATCCCCCAGGGGTACGAACACGGCTTCGGGCATAATCGCAGGCAAATATTGACACAGGAATTCACCCAGAAATCTCCTTCCACAATGCGGTGTGAAAGGGACCGAAACCAACACATCGGTCACCAACGGTTTTCCTGCGCCAGGACGATGCCCCATGTGACAGCGTTTTACAGTTTCCAACGGGAGGAAAAAGCACAGGGCCGTGGGCAAAACCTACCCGGGAAGGCGGGCAGCCCGTTGTCTGGGGGCCGGCCTCTCAGCCCTGATTCGGGGCCAGCTGCCCGTGCGTCCGAAAGAGCGCCCAGGTTTTGCCGGGACTCAGAAATACGTATTCGAGTGGCTGTGTCCCCACCCGACAACAACAGCAAAAATGTCTAGGCAAGCACGGCTCGGCCTGCACGTTTGGGCCGAGAACGCACAGGCCTGGTGGTCAAAGGCACCAGCAGCTTCTCTGAGCTCCCCTTCGCTTCTCTTCTCGATGGAGTCCTTTACCCCAAGCAGAGGCCGTGGGGACCAGACATGCCATTTCACAGACGACAGACCAAGACCCAGAGGGGAGGAGGACAACCCAGGTCCATCAGCACCAGGACCAGAAACTGTCCTGAACCTGTGCCACGAACTGCCAGTTGCCCCCTAATAGTTATTCTTTGCTTTCTGCTGAGAGAAAGAACTCCTAGTTTTCAGCTCTATGTGACCACCCAGAACAAAGACTGCGTGCCCCGCCCTCCCCTGCAGCTCGGTGTGGCCATGGCACCAAGTTCAGGCAAACGGGAATGAGTGAGAAAGTGTGGGGGCAACTTTCAGCGAGAGGGAGTGCCCTTCTTCCTCTTCCTGAACTGGAATGCAGATGCGATGGCTTGAGCTCAAGCAGCTATTTTGGGTCATGAGCGGGATGCTTCGCTGAGCATGACCGAACAGCCTGAGAGAAGGACCCTGGATCTCGGATGACTTCCTCAAGCCCCCTACCAACCTTGGAATCCTGAAATGCCCACCTCTGGACTTCTCTTATGTGAGATAAAATTATTTCCACCTTTTTAAAGATAGCTTTTTTGGTCCCTTGTTGCTGAACCAACACAGGCCTTCCTTGGGTCTCCTCTCTCTGCAGTGCAGCTATTTGTGCAAGAAACAGCCCCAGAGAGGGGGCAGTGAACTGCCTGAGGTCACAGGGCTCCTCTTACATAAACATGTCACTTCAGAACTGCGTGAAACGATTGCTAAAACACAGAGCCCCGGTCTCCAGCATGCGGGCCAAGACCGAGGCCTGGACAGCATTTCCCAGCAGGGTGTTCACACCAGGACTGATCGATGAGGCTGGTGACACTTTGAAGGCCTTGCTGTGGCCAGCTGTGCCCTGCCCTCCCTGAGGACACACTGCAGGACTGCAGGGCCTGGGTCAGCAATGCCCTTGGCGAGTCCAGAGGAAACACTTCCCTCTGAGGTTTCTCAGGGGTCAGCCTCGAAGACAGCTGGGTGCACTGACCCACCGAGTTCCGATCGGGCTTCTATTGTGCTGCATCACCCGCTCCTGGGTTTCCTTTGAGTTAGGCTGACCAGACGTCCCGTTTGAAACGGGAAAGAAAACAACGGTCCTGCCCCGTTTCAGACGGTACGTAGGGTCAGCCTACTGACACCTTGAATGTGGCCCAGTGAGACCAGGCTGACCACACGTACCACTTGAAACGGGGCAGGACCATTCCGAGAGGACATCCGGTCAGCCTACTTCGGGAGGAAGGAGTTCTGTCCGGCCTCCCTCCCTCCCTTTCTGTTTGTCTGCATCTCCTACCTCCTCGTGAGGACCCCTCCTCGATGGCTAAGGACTGACGGGTCCATGCTGCCCTGTTCCTGCCACGGGGCCTCTCAAAGCCCCCCGCCGGGCTCCTCTCTCTGCCCCGAGAACGCTCCACAGCTCCTTCTCTGGGCAGAGAGAGAGGCCCCGCTCTCAGAGGACTCGGACACGTGGGCTCCCTCGGAAGAGGGAGTAGAGGCCCTTCCCAGCTCCAATGCCAGACACGGCGCAGCACCAGGGATCACGCTGCCACGTGCGTCCCGTCCTTCAGGCGTCTCCGCGGTGGGGACAGACCCGTTTCACAGCTGGCGGCCTGGCTTGCCCCAGGCCCCACGGGCTAGGCGGTCCCAGCCCCGGGACGAAGCCTGCCCCCAGACCAGAGCCTGGGGTCCCCCTACTGCCCTTTCCAGCCTCCACCCTGGAGGAAAGGGGGAACCTCTGGATAGTAGGTGACAGCTGGCGCAGAGCAGCCTCGCATTGCCCGCCATGTACCCCCTTCTCTCGCCAGGGACTCTCCCCATGGTCCCTGCACACCCTGCTGGCCCATGGCTGTCCAGCACCCTGCAGTCAAGCCCATTGCCACGCAGCCAGCAGTCACCAGGAAAGGCTGGTGCTCTCCTCATTTGTACTAGGGTGTGCTCGACTGATACACATCCACCCAGTTCCCCCCGGAGACGCCCTCGTTACAATCAAGGGCTCTGAGCACCTAGAACTCCGTGACAGAGGGGTGCAGATTCCAGCAGTACAACAGCGGGTCTTTTCAGGGGACACCCCCCTCGAGTACTGCCGCAGGGAGGTGCCTGAGGCCGGTCGGAGGTCCGCGGGCTGTGCAGTTAGCAGAGGAGTGTCCGACCACGCAGTTCCTGGCCGGGAATGCCGCCCCGGCAGGGCAGGGAGGAGCTGAGGCTGCGGTCTGAGACTGGCGTGTGACGTTGGAGATCTACAGGCCTGTCCCCTCCATAGCCACATGGCACAGGCCACTGCATCCCAGCCCATCAATGAAAGGAGCCCAGGGCCCGCCCGCTGTGTGGCCCCCCTTCATCCTCTCAGTTAAAGGGCTCGTGCATTGGCTCTAAGGTTTGGCATTTCCCAGAATCCCTAGCGCGGATCCCGCGCCTCCTCGGGATCGGGCTGGCCCCTCCCTTACTCATGATGACGATGGTGACAGCGATGCCACCTTGTCTCCCCATTGGCCAGTCCAAGGGGAGACGAGTCCTCGGACACTCTCAGGGTGGGGGTCTCAAACTTTTGGCAACGCTTCGTGGCCGTCCGAGGGCGCCCCGTAAGCATCTCGTGGCTCAGTGTGCATTCCTCTGCCCTCTGGCTTGACTCTCGGGCGCTTGGAGATCGAGCCAAAAAGGAAAATTGGTCCTTTCCCAGCTAATTCACTCATTTGTGCAAACCCTCACTCTGTCCCCCTCTGCCCTCAGAACTTGTCTCCCAAAGGAGGCCAGGGGGCCCCAGGGACGGAGGGTCACTCCTGGGGGGCATTCTGGCTTTGGCCGAGGAAGTCTCTGGGAAGGCAGCTACCCCTGAGGCTCTGAACTCTGACCTCTGACCTCTGAGGGGGAAGCACAGAGTAAAGGCCACTGAGAACCACCTCCTGCCCCCTCTGTCCTACAGGAGGGGACACCCTAGCTTCTGTCTTAGAGTTCCCTCTGGGGGGGCCATTCATTCATTCACACACACTCACTCACACATAGATGGAGTGATGTCATCCATTCATTCACTCACTCATAGATGGAGTGATGTCATCCATTCATTCACTCACTCATAGATGGAGTGATGTCATTCGTTCATTCATTCATTCACTAGTCAACGGGCAGAGGGTGGGGCTGGTCGGTCAGATCCCCGTCTTGGACTCGGTAGCTGGATGCCCATGGACAATAAAAGGGCTCCGTGTTAAGAAACGCCCTCTGCCCTGCCCCCAGGCATCCCAGCTGGTCCCCGATGCCAGGAAGGCCCTCAGAGTGCCCCCGTCTCCTCCCTCCAGGGACGGCAGGTGGGATGTCATGGCTGGGAGAGTGGAGCCAGTTGTCGCCCCTCTTTGAGCGTCCCGGTCCTTGTCCACTGGGCGGGGAGGACATGAGCGACCCCACCAGCCCCAGTGGGCAGACCACACCACTCCGTGCGGGCTGTGGAGACAGGCCGTCCCTCACCGCCCTGACGCCTCGAGGCCTGACTCCATCTCCTCGGGCCTCAGCTTTACTAGTAGGTGCAATGGGCTCGTAACAGCACTTACAGGTGCCAGGCCCTGTGCTCAGAGCCCTCAACACATTGTAACTCCAGAAGACTGTGGGCTGGACACTATTATTAGCCCCATTTCACTGATGGGTAAATCGAGGCACAAAGGGGTGAAGCAACACGCTCTAGGCAGCCCAGCTGGGAAACAAGAGAGCCGGGCTCTAACGCGGGGTCTGGCCCCCCAGCCTGGGCACTGGGGCCACATCACGGGGCCCCGAGGGGCTCCGATGCGGCGCGGCCTGCAGGCTCACCGGGACGTGCAGGACAGCGCTCAGTACAGCCGTCCGGTGGTTCTCGACAGATGCAGGTGGATTGTGCCTTTGAGGGACATTGGGGAACGTTGGGGGACATTTGGGGTTGTCATAGGGTACTGTTGGCCCCTAATGGGCGGAGGCGGGGGATACTGCTAAATACCCTCCAGGGCACAGGACGGCGCCCCCCGACCAGGACAACCCAGCCCCACGTGTCAACGGCGCCAAGGCTGAGAAGCCCTGGTGTGTGTTCTAGAAGGTCTGGCCGTCCCAAAGCCACCTGAACGTACGTACCCACTGGGGGTGCTTTCTCCAGCCCAGTGGGCTGGGCACCCGTGGGAGCCACGTGCCCTGGGTGCCCCCTGCGCCCTCCAGTGTGCAGCCTGGCTGGCCGGGCTGGCCCCGAGCGGCGCCCCCGCCCCCGCCCCGTGGGCCGCGCCTGCTCCTTACTCGCCAGCAGAGGGTCCCGCGGCGCCGGCTCCTCCATGCGAGCACCGCCCGCCCGTGAACTGGCCTCCGGTGGGCGCCGCCGCAGGCTCGGGCGACACCTGTGTGTCGGAATCTCAGGCAAGGTGACAGCGGCCGCACCTGAGGGCGAGCAGGGTTTGCAAAGTGAGTCAGCGGGCGGAGGGCCCCGGCCGGGTGTCAGGAGGTTAATTATTAACGCGCAGCTCAGACACGCCCCCAGGATGCCCGTTCAGGGCCCCGATTATCTGCGGAGGCCGGGGGCGGTGCCCAGGGACCCTCCCTCCCTTTGCCCACATGGCCTCAGTTCTGAAGTCAGGGTCGCCCCAGGACAGTGGTCCCATTTCACAGCTGTCACTAATCCCCTGGCCAGCGATGGACCCTTCAGACCACCCTGCTGCTCTGGGGTGGGGGCGGCTCTTCTGTGCCCCGTGCTGTGCCAAGCGCTGCGTGAACGCTCTCGCCAGGCCTGCGAAGGAAGCTTGTGTACCTCCACGTCCCGGCGAGCGGGCGAGGCCAGGCAGGTCACTGCGCACAGACCGCCTGTGAGGAGCACGGAAGGGGAAGGGGAACCTTTCCCCTCCTGAGGTCTCTGCTTCCCTGCCCGACACGCGACCTTGCAGTGGTGTCTGCACTGCGGGGCGGTCGTGAAGGCTAAAGGAAGCGCAAGGCGGAGCACACAGTAGGTGCTCAGTCAGTGTTGGCCGCTTCTCACGTCCCCGGGCCGTGTCTCAAGGCCAAGGACCCTCACGGGCTCTGCTCTGGTTATGTCAGGTGACCCGGCCAGGGCGGCAGGGCACAGGCTTAGCGCAGGAGGGTCTGGCTCCCAGGGCTCTGCCTCACGGTGAAGCTGCCTTCCGGGCCCCAGGACTTTACTCATCCCCTGGGAGAGTGAGTCACACTTCCTCTAGGTGGCAGGTCTGAAAGCAGCAGCCCTGGGCTCCGCCCCCCTGGGCCGCCGGCCAGCAGAATGCCTGACGCTCCCCCACTGGTGCCCTGGCCATGGGGACAGTGTGGCTGCCGGGCACTGAGGCCGTGGACCCGGGTGGTGGCGTGTTGAGGGAACGTGGGGGGACCTCCCTTGCGGGGTGGGGGAAGCTCTGAGCGGCAGGGGACCCCTGCGGGCGGCGGGGCAGGAAAGCTGAGGAGTGCCCGCCATTGGCTGCCCCGGCAGTCAACTCGGGGTGCAAGCATTTCGTCCCAAAGCTGGTCCTGCCTGTCCGGGCCACGGCAGGGCCATCGTGCACGACCTCGAGTGAGATTCAAGGAAGGTACTCAGAGGCCACCCTTGGAGCGATGCCATGATGTATTCAATTCATTCGTTTATTCATTCTCTCGTTCATTCAATCATTTGTTCATTCAGTCATTCGTTCCCCGCTCCAGAGAGTGTTGCCTGAGCAGCCATGACACCTGGACAGGATGCCTGGGGACAGAGCCCAGCTGCAAGCAGCCTGACCTCGGGCAGTGCCCGGGAGGGGGCAGGGGTCTCCTGGCGGAAAGGGCTATAGCGTTTCCTCAGCTGCAGGTTAGGTGAGCCCACGGGGAGGGCGCAGATGCCAGCAGGTTGAAGCTTTGTTTAGCATTTAAAGCCTCCTAATGGGTTCCCAGCTTTTACACTTGTCTTATTATTCAGGCCGATAGGGAGGCGCGGGCCCGCCAGCCGTGCGGAGGTCTCATAAATCCCGTGGGCGTGGGAGGGTCGCGTGCGGCAGCAGCCACAGCCCATTTGCAGACGAAAATGGGAAATAAATTCTCGGGGCAGCGCGGGGCACCGCACACACGGGGCGGCGCCTCTGGTTTCACTCAGGCGCTGGAGTGAGCCTTTGGGGGCTCCCCCACCTGTAAATCACGCGTGTGGACGTTCCGAGCCGGGTTCTGCTGGGACCCGGCTGCCTGGAGGCGAGCCTGGGCCACCTCTCGGGTTTGTATTTAACACGTGACAAATGGCTGTTTCTGTACAGAAACACTGAGTGGCTCCGGGCAGTTGCTGGCGCGAACGGCACTGCTCCCCGCGCCCGCTGAGCGCCCGGCCGGCCGGCGGCCTGTAAACACTGAAATGTAATATCGCCTTATTTGGTCACGGAGCCCCGTTATCGCTCCGCAGAGGCCTCCCCACCCCCCGACTGAGGGAGAAAGGACGAAGCTGTGGAGCTGTGGGGGCCGCCTCGGGCTCCGGGACCCCTGTGTGGGTGGAGCCCCTGGGGCCTGGCACTGATGGGGTGTTGCCTGCGTCAGGTGGTGTGTCCCCGAATCCAGGGCCCCCAGCGGGCAGTGGACTAAGAGTCCAGGGCAGGAGACGAGGCGTCAGAAGGGCCTCCTGTGACTTGGTGGTTTGTGGGGAGCGCACACGGGTTTGAAATCAACAAAACCGACAGTCTCGGAGCTGGCCGGGGCCCTTGGATTTCAGGGATGTCAGGAAGAGCCAGCGCCAGATGTCCCCGGGATGCCAGGCGTCCTGGGTGCTGACGTGAGGATGACTCTGGGCTCAGGGAGGGGACAGTGGCCACGGACCGCTCCACGTCTGGGGAAGGGGCAGATGGCTGGGGTCCTGGGGCTGGAACCCGAGCCCGGTGACAGCCACACAGAGGATGGGCCTTCCCCCTGGGAGACGGCCCCACAGACGGCCCTGCAGAAATCGCACTTGGTACAGGGACAGAAGCGCCCCAAGGCCCCCTCCGGGAGAGGCTGGCCTCCGTGGGCAAAGCCGTGGTCCCAGGAGGAGGTCGTCTGCCTCGTCACCGCTCTCCGTGCCCGGGCGCACCCTCTGAGGGGTGACCTGGGGTGGACAGTGTGAGTCACAAGGAAACGAAGAGGAAACACACAGGGGCCATGACTCCTGGGTGGCCCAGGGTGGGGAGGAAGGTCCTGTGCACAAAGTGGGGGCCTGGCACCCCCAGGCAGGGCCACGCAGGCCATGGGGAGGAGTGGAGCATCTTTAGGCCACTCCTAGTGAAGGATGAGTTGACAGGGGCCTTGGGCAGCCCTCCCAGGGTCAGCCGGCTGTCCCGGTCCCCGAGCCCGACCTCTCCCCCGTCTACTGGACGCGTCCAGGTGAGCTGAGTACAGCTGCCTGGTACCGCCGGCTCGAACGGGTGGGACATGGGCTCGTTGGGGAGCAGCCCCGCCGTGGGGGAGGAGGCCTGTGGGGGCCCCCCAGAGCTCAAGGGGCTGTCCCTTGGGCAAGTTTTGCTTCCCTGGACAGTGGTGTCCTCGTCTGTCAAAGGGGAGGGGTGGTCTGTACCTCTGGGGACACTGTCATGACCAAAGCAGCGAAAAGCCTTAGGGCACGGCTGGTGCCGGCCCAGGTGAGCCTCGGGGGAAGCAGGGCGGCTGGAGGCAGCCCCGCGGCGGGTGAGCTCGGCGTGGACGCCTGTGACCTTGGCCCCCACACCGGGACCCCCGGCGAGGCGGCCTTGATGACGGCCGGGATGGGCCTGGGCTTTCTACAAACCTCATTTTCTCGTCAGGCCGTCAAACCCATCTGCACCGATCGGCTGGAGAGAAAGCCGAGAGCCGAGGACATGACGCGACTTTGGCTGAGGTCGCGGGCCCCGTCTCGGGCCAAGACCCCATGGGATGTCTGACCTGGAAGACCCGAGACCACCGCCCCCCACCGGCCAGGCCGGCCTCCTTCTGGGTGAGCAGAGGCGGCCGGGTCTCCAGAAACATCTCTCTGTGGAAAGTTTTGAAAATTCCCGTCATGAAACAGTTCAGTGGGGGATGGGGGCAGGCACGATGTGAACATCTGATCTGAGAGCTGTTCCTCCTCCAAAAACCCTTCCAATAACTAAGAATAGTGGATTTTGTTCTGACCATTAAACTTGAACCCCACTTATCATTTCCCGACACGTTGTGCCGCTATTTTAAATCGCCGACAGGAACGCCCGGGTCGGCGGGGCTTGGCGGGCGGCCCGCGGCGCTTTGGTGGGGCCTGGAGACAGGATCGCAGCTGCCTCGCAAGGACAGACGCGGGGACGGGAGAGCAGCGCTGCTTCCTGTGCTCTTCCAAGATGTGCTCCGAGTGCCGCCTTCTGGGCTGCGTTCCTGGGGAAATGCATAGGAGGCCTTATTTGGGGTGGCTGAGCTCCCTGGGCCGTGGGCCTCAAACACTCTCAGCCCCGTGTCTGGGCTTCGGTTTCTGCCGTGGGC
>PVJL010015653.1:0-23518 GCA_004026885.1 Lyroderma lyra | reverse complement strand
TTTTACCAACTATGTATCAGAGTGAGGCTAAATTTTTTCATTTACTGCAACCAAAGTAACAATGACAGCGAATGTGACAATTCAGCGAGTGAACCATTAACGAGATTTACAAAAATGTAAAACAATGCCTCTTTCACAAGTATTTTTGTTTTGTAAAGTGGTTAATTTTCACAAAATTGCTATTTATGTTAGCACGTGGTGAGTATGTTATTATTTTAATTGAATCAATAAATATGTACTTATACTTTTTCTCATTTTAATTCCTAATGATTTATATAATTTATTTAAGCAATGATATGATTTTCTATTGCAAGTGATATAAACAAAAGCTTCTGAGGCACTGAGCAACTTCTGAGACTATGAAGGGGTTGAGAGAAAACAGTCCCAGTTTCCAACCAGATGGTTCTGCACTTGCAAGTCCCGCCCACTCGTAGAGCCTGTTGAAGTCCTCCTTCCCTTCTCTGTGCAGCATCCCAGTGCTCAGCAGCATTCTCTCCTAGCACCTAATAAACACAGATTTCAGTGACTACACTGAATACACCAATTCAATGCATGCATCGCTGAATACAGTCAAGCAAAGAAGCACGAGACCAACACCCAAGAACATAAAGCCCATGCTTCCTGTGGGCCTTGGAACCAGTCTATTGGTTACTGCACTCGCGTGTTCTCTATGAATGCTCTAGATCATGCTCAGCAATGTGACACTCAGTTTCATGGCACCTTAGACCATGTCTACTCTTTAGCACTTACTCCCAATGCCTAGACCTGGAGCATGAATTCTTTGAACAGTCAACAAATCTCTATTAGACACGGATATCTAAATTATATCAAAAAGCTGATATTCAGGACAATGACTACTTTCTTTAAAGTAAAATACCATTTCAAATGCTTAGTTTGATTAGAAAGGGATTTCAATTCTGACTACAGACAAGTCCCAGTAATTGATCTTATTAAGTGTAAAACGCAGGCTGTGTATTTATATACTCTGAAAGTAGAGCAAGCAAACATAAGGAAATTCCCCAAAGATTGCCCAGATTTTATATCACTTATTAACTTCGATGTCTACCATGTCCTAGCTTTTGAAATAGGCTTTGCTCAATTCCTTTAGGACTTCAGGGAAGCTAGAGAAGGAGAGCTGTGAATTATGTAACTGAACAAACTAAACTGCTAGGCCCGCCGCAACTTCCCTGCAGCCTACACACATCCAGGAGAGCCGTGATAAGGATCGCCACATTTCCACTTACTTTGCCACACTTTTCCACACTTTTCCACACTTTTGTAATGGACAGTGAGGTGAGGTGGTCCCTGCGACTGAAACATTGTCCACATTCTTTACGCTGATGAGCCTTTTCACCTTAAACACCCAAATAATTTAATTATAGCATGCATTGCAGTCCCTCCACACCCAGAAACAAAGGATCAAACAGGAAGATAACATAGTGAGAAATTTACCAGGAGAGGAAAGCCACCCTTCAGATGGGATATTTGCTCTATATCCCATCCTCAAGTATCTGTCTTCAGTGACTCTGTGCTTATTTTCAGGAATGTGACGCCTTCCCCCACCTCAGTCACCTTTCCCTGCAGACTCCAAACCTTACCTTGCATGGTCGATGAACTCACTGAGACACTTGGGACTTTTTTGGGAACACGTCTAGATACCAAGCACGTCCATGAGTGCCCACTGAATCAGGATTAGGCCACCTTACTGCTTATAAGAAGGACCTCAGCATTTTCAGATCTTTGTACTACTCTTTTAAGAGACTTTTTATCTGGAAATGTTTTTACTTTTGTAACAAGTCAAAATACAAATATAAACAGAAACTCGACATGAGTCCCATTTCTCATCTCTATTCTTACATCCACTTACGAAGATTTTGTCTCTAAACATCATTTTCTTAACTTAAGGCCTCTAGAATTAGGCATTTAGAATTCTTGACCTAAAATAAAAATGTATAGTTCTAGTGAAAAAAGCCTTGAGACCATTAACATCTCTTAAAATGGTAACAGCAGCCTAACCTGTCTCATTGGGATCATTAAGAAAATAATGACTATCTGTCGCATACTATCTGCTTCAAGTACATTTACAGTAACAGTATAATCACCTGCTCTACTGTGCTCAGTGTGGCTCTTCCCATTACTGTGCTCACAGAGTGGACTCTCTTAGCCTTCTTGAACATCAATCTGAGAGGAAAACATGAAAGAAATCCGCGGAATATAAACATAGTAAATATATCTTAAAGATACGAAATTGATTGGGATGATTAAGGTTCTCTTTCTCAAAGACAGGGTCTCAAAAAGTCACTATTACATATATCCTGTTAAAACCAATTCTCTCCCAACATCTAAGTTTTGCTAACTCCTTTCAAATCCCATCAGAGTGGTCAACATGATCTTGACTTCTCCCTTCAGGGAGTTGCCAACAAAAATTACTGCTCATATCTGCAATAATATGCAAAATTCAAAAATCTGATTAAAATAATTTTAAAATATAGTTTGAAGTCATAAGGAAAATCAAATGTATAAAATTACAGAGAAGAAAAACAAGTCATAAGATTATGTCCCTTTTTAAAAAACCATTTTAGAACAAGTATCACAAAGGGGAGACCAACATGTATCAAATTACATCAAGATGATGCAGTGTATCCTCTTCAGGAGCTTTTTAAAGAAGGGTTTTGGAAACCTCCTTACAAAATATACCTTACCTGAATGTATTTTTTTGTGCTTTGTCAGGTGGTCATGACGAATAAAGGTTATCTCACATTCATCACATTCGTATCTTTTATCATTATGATGCACTCGTAAGTTAAGTCTATAAAGAAAAAACATTGAAGATCACTGAAAATGGTGAAACAGAGGGAAAGTCTTCATTAACTCATGAAAACTGGGTTGTTTATGCGACCAGTCTCATGCATTGCTGGCTCCATTTCTAGGACTCTCCCAGTGCTTCCCACCCACCCCTGCTGGGCTCCGGGATTCCTGCTTGCAAAAGGGCACTAATCATACATGATGTTTTAGACCATAAATCCACTTCACTGAACCTACCAACTGTCTCGAGTCGTGTCTGACTGCTGAAGTCTCTGAGACAGCAAAAGCAGCAGTGAATCAGGAAGGAATTAGTCAGACAAATGGGGTCAGCGAGCAAGTGACAAGCACACGATGATGGCAGCTGACTTAGGAAGTACTGATTCCTTGCGGATAACTGATACCTCTTATAACTGATAGTTTAGAATTCGGTAAATCTGTAAGTAATCAACTCTGACAATGACATTTTACTGCTCTTCATCACAGTAACAGAATATGGCTCATTTTATAGTTTTCCAAGGACAGAGTATAAAGGTTTAAGCTACTGAAAAGGATCTCACATGAAGTGTTTTTATCCCCACAACACTCCGTGTATATATATATATCATAGGGAAATGCAGTGCTTTCCCATTCAAGGTGCCTAAACAGGAGTTGATTGCACTACAACTAAAAGCAGTTAACTGACTGGATGACATTTAAAGTGGAAACATTCTGTTTAAACTTATAAAGAGATAAGTAATAAATAAAAAGGTAAATAACAAAGACTTAAGATTAAAATCCTTAAGAGTATTGTTAAGAAGTAAAATTTTACACATATACCACAGTAGGCAGGCATCTATTGTTCATTCAGGAAAAAAAAATAACTTTTCAGAAATTGCAACTGGAGTCAGGGATTCAGGTATAAAAAATAATCACATGAGTTTCAAATAATGAACAGAAGAGTTTCTAAAACAAAGAAGCCTGGATTTTTCAAATCTGCCATATTTTCATACCAAACTACTCATGAATCAACAAGAGTGAAGAAATACACTAAGTTTAGAACACTAGAGTTATAATGAGTTTCAATTCAAAGACAAGTAATGAAATAGTCCTTTAAGTGATGACAATTTAGACATGAAAGCACTCAGCAACCTCGATGATGACAAAATATTTAATAACACTTTACTTCACAGAGTGAAGACAGTATTAAAAATTGTAATGTAGGTGAAAGTCTACAAAGTGTTTTCAACAACTCTGCTTATCGGAAGTGCTAAGGAAAGTTATAATTTAAGAAACTACCAGAGCACTGATAAGAACATAGAGTTAAAAAGGAGATGTAACTTAATGTTACTGAAGAGAAGGAGAACATGGCCTGACTCACCTGCAGGGGCTTCCGTGACAAAATCTCTGCCCACAAATACCACAAAGATGAGGCTTTTTTCCCACTTTGGATTCTCAAATGTTATTTCAAAGTCGTTCTATGTTCAAAAGAAGTGTATACATACATACATACATACATTCATGTTTAAACTGAAGATTTCTTACTGCCAATGTGTACCTTAAACACAGATTTCCAAATGGCCCCCATAAAGGTGTTCAGGCTAACAGATATGGCAGCAGTTCTCCCACCTCTCCTAGCATCGGTCTCACTGCATACACACATGTGTTTTGTCCCTCTCCTTTAAACAGACAGACAACTAACTAAATAAATTTGACTTTGGACTCCTTTGCCATCAGTTTGCTCAAAGATTTCACTATATAGCTTAAGCGAACTTAGGAGAAATACAAATAAAAAATACTCAATTCTTACTTCTAAACTCAGTAAAACTAAAGTAAATTGCAATGAAGGGAGTACAGTAACAACATAGAGGGGATCCATTTTATCAGGAGGAACCCTCACAAGTACGTGTTCAATCCTTGTTAAAAGAAAGTTTCAAGGCAAAGAAAACATTACAGGCACTGGCACTTCTAG
The DNA here is from genome assembly GCA_004026885.1 of Lyroderma lyra. Taxonomy (NCBI): domain Eukaryota; kingdom Metazoa; phylum Chordata; class Mammalia; order Chiroptera; family Megadermatidae; genus Lyroderma; species Lyroderma lyra. The sequence continues at coordinate 18,765 of PVJL010015653.1, read as the reverse complement.
GTGCCAACGGGAAAACGTGTCACTGGCCCTCCTGGTCCTCCTGCCCGCCTGACCCTGCATGGGCTCCTGAGTGACCACTGCTGACTCAAGCTCATCATTAGCACATGCAGCATTTCGAATGTTCAGAGATCTTCTGCATAGGTAAAGGGCTGCCCAAGTTATATGGGGAGGAGGAAAGCCCAAGGCCATGTGTCTGGCCATCGGGACTTTCCTAGTCACTACTGCTTGGCAGTTAACTTCGGTCCCAATTACCCAGCGAGCATGAAGTGTGATTCTGAAGTAAAGGTCGCCCTTCACCAGCATGTGGCACTCATCTAAAAAGTCCCCACCTGCAAGAGCACCCAGCTCCACCCAGATCAGTCTGAAAACTATTCTGAGACTCCAGCCCATGAAGGAACCAAAAGTAAAAAGGCAGAAATGTCTTTGTGGCTTTGGTTCATTTGCTTTTTATTTTCATAGAAAGACCTTTAATTTGGAAAAAAAAAGATTATGATACATAAAATCATCTTTATAATTCATCCATCTATAAGTGCAGATTTTCATATAAACTTAGTGTACTGACTTTCCTATTCTGCCACCATATCCAGCTGTTATTTGAAGCAAGTGGCATTTCTAATTTTCTATAATTAGGAAACTTCATTATAGTAATGAGTACAAAACCTACACATACGGTTGACAGACTAGCATTACACACATGCAGGACAAGCTATGGAGCTCCAGGGCTGCTGACAATGTCCCCGCTACCTTCACCGCCTCCCAACGCATCCTTCCTGCCTCTTGTTCTCAGAAATAGCCCCATGTGATGCATTCCCTGGTTTTGTTCTGTGATTTGTGTACTGTGTGTCACAAAAAACACAGTGCAAGTTTCTGCAAAACTGAGTAGCAAGTGCAAATGCAACAACGTCGCCAAGATTAGTACAGGGCCCATGAGACAGCATGAAGGGGTCTCAGGATCAAATTCCACCTGGGACTGCCCCAAGCATTAGCAAGAACCCCCATCAGCAGGTCTATGGGTCAAGTCATTAATGGACACTGGAAAAAAGGATTCATTCCAATCAGAGCACCTGACAAGTATGGCAGGTGGGGGATAGCAGGTACTGGATGGGAGTCTGGCAGAAATATGACCAAAGTACATAGGCGACACCATACATCCTGCGTCTCAGCCTGCCATGACCTGCTGCTGCTTCCACTAAGCCCAGAGGAACATTTCTGTGCAGGGACATGCATGCACTCTGCTACATCAGCACAAAGACATGAAGCCAAGCACAGGAACCTCCTTAGCTGCAGGCCCCATGCCAGGGCTAAGGACGTTAGAACGTGGGGTTGTGGAGAGTTGCTATCTAATACCCATGTCAGTTATGTGAAAGGAGATGGTTCTAGATGCCTCTGTACAACACTGCACCATGGTCACAAATGTGGGACCATGCACTTCAACACTGGTTAAGAGGGTATTTGTCACATGCCACATCCTTACCCCCATTAAAACAATTTAGAAAAGGTTTGGAGTTAGGCCCACACTGTATTTTCTCCCAGTTAAAAGAGACAACGTGCCAGCAGGGATCTCAGCGTGACAACCTGCAGGGCGTCTCAGGTCACCACTACCAGTGCGGATGGGCTCACCATGGCACACCTTTGGAGCAGCTGAAATCCTGGGACCCTCAACCAGCATCCTGCCACGATGCCCTCTGCCTCTCTCCTGCCAGGATTCCATGCCTGGGGGCCTCCTCTTCCTCTTTCAAAGCTCAGTCTCATACTGGGGAATTGTCCCCTGTATTGGGATAATTTCTCTCTCTCCCTCCCTCCTTCAGACCCTCCCTTGGTTACTCTCTCTCCCTCTCTGTTTTTATAACATTCTCTTATGACTCCTTGTTTTTATCTCCCATTGTCTTGGTTTCAGATGTCACCGCTATTCACCTGGCTTCTATCCTATGTCATCTGCTCAGATGTCCTCATTGAACGTCATGGCCATCACTGCATCTGGTTCTTGGTTGCTTTCACTTCAATGGGCCAGGAAACCCAAACTACAGGTGTCCCACACTAAGTTAATCCTCTTCTCCCTGTATTTACTTCTTCATATGGACATCCTGATTTTGGGCAGTCCCATGCTCTCAGTCACACAGAGGAGAACACACCAAGTTCCTGTCTTTGCCTTTCCTTTCACAACTGAGCCATTGCAGCCTCTGCAGACTCAGCCATCCCAACCTGTATTCTCCCCATTCTCCCATTTCTGGACTCACTGTACTGGTCAGAGTTTTCCAGAGAAGTAGAATAAATAGAATTTCGAGATATAGAGGAAAATATTGATTTTAATGTGTGGTCATGTGGGACTATGGAGGCTGGCACGTCCACATTGTTCAGGGTGAGGTGGCAGACTGGAGACCAGGAAGAGCCAGTGCTGCAGTTCAACTCCAAAGCCCTTCAGCTACTTGACAGCAATAGCATCGAAGCTGTTGCTAAATAGTGTCATTTTCAGTAATATGCCTGGAGAAATATTTTTCTGCAGTGGAGAGGTTCTGCTTTCTCCATTCTCTCAGCTTATTCTCAGAATAGAACGAGCTAATGATTTTTAAAACAGATGTTGATAAGTCAGGGAGCCTCTAGAATTTAGAAGAACACAAAACAAATGCCCTCAGAAATACATCCATTTCTCTTCATGTTGCTCATGGATTGAAGTGCAATGAGCTTAGGTGGGCAGGAATTGGCACAGGAGCACCCGTAAGGTTCTAAGAGTGACTTGTGAGCATCATTAACTTCTTTTCTACCAATCACATGTTTTAAAACTTATTTAGTCATTCAAAAATGATCCAGTCATTTAGGTGAACTGATGCACCCAACTCTGCCAAGTGTTCTGCTATAAACCTTAGGTCTGTAGATCCCTCTGTGTTTTCCAAAACCTTTCTGTATATACTAGTTAATTTTACTTTTAATTGGCGGTTCAATCACCTTATTATAGGTCTGTTCACATTTTCTCTTTCTTTGTGATTTAGTCTTAGTCGGTGCTGTTTTTAGAAATCTGCCCCAAACTGTTACTATGTCTGGGCTATTTTTTAGAATTTCACATGCATCATGATTATTCCCACTGCATAAATGCTTCATGTGATCATGGTTGTACACAGTTGCATCACATGTTGTCATAAATTATGTACCTTCCTCCTTTGATAGAACGTGGGTTGATGTTAACTGATTTTCTGCACTGAATATCCTCATATTGTGCACGCATCTCTTCTTAGTTCCATAGAACAAACTCCTAGCAGTACAGTGTCTGGATCATTTGGTCTGAAAGCCTTTTTTCTGCTCTGACCAAGTCTTTGGAAGTAATGTCAGGTAGGAAATCAGGCTCCTGGTTTAAGCTCTCCATGGAGCAATGAGAACAGTTTGTTTAAACTATGTTGTCAATACCTTACTATTCAAATTCCACTTTCCAGTCAATTGTCCTCTCAATAGATGATGAAAAATATCAGTATAAATATAAATCATTTTGCCTAATAGCAGTAAGTCTCAAATACAACTTTATTTTAGAAATCTCACCTCTAGTCTTAACATGCTCACTGTTATAATTTCAGTAACCACATTTAAAATGATATAAAGAGCTAAGTGACTCATAACTGTCATCATTAAAACAGTAAATAACACTTACAAGAAATTTGCTCTGTACCAGTCATGGTGTAAAAGCTGTTATATCCACAATCTGTTTAACTTGACAAAAACCCTAGCACAAGAATTAATGATCTCTAATTTACCAATCACAAACAGAGACATTGCAGGGTCCCTCACAGCCTTTTATGGGGCAGAGAAAAGGCCTAAGCCTAGGTCTGTCAGGTTGATATCAGCTTAGTGCTATTGATTCTGAACATGTTCGCTCCGATGTGAATACTAAGCATACTGATGAGATGAACAGCTGACTAGCTCAGACCCTCATCAACACATGTGTGTCCAACCTTGTTGAGACGCATTTGTTTCCTTTTCTGTGTACTTCCTTTCTGATAAATAACGTTTCAGCTCAGGTAGAGACTTTGGAAAGTAAAGTCAAACATTTCCAGAATCGCTGATGTCACCTTACAGTTGAAAGTGAGACACAACCCCAAGGGTCGGGGAACCCTTTCTCTCTCCCATCCCCCACTGTGGAAATGCCATCATCCAGTGATGACCCAAGACTCTTTCAGGGCTGGGAGGAGGCCCTTGACACCTGGGGCGGAGGGGACCAGGCACTTCTCACTCTGCTTGGGGGAGAGTCTGGGCCTTCCCAGGTGGGATAGCCGCTCCCAGGGGAGGAGTCAGGTCAGACCACGCCCCCAGGCCCTCCCAGCCTTTCACTGTTTGGCTCCAAAGATGCTTTAGCTGGGGGCTGGAGGGTTGGACTGGGCTTTAATTTAAGGCCCGAGGACCTAGGTAGAGGATAAGTCCAGCTGGGAGGAGCCGAGATGCAGGTATACTGTGATTGGGCAGTCAGAGCAGCCTCAGTTTTAACAACACCAGACCAGGTCTAGTGGGAACTGCTACTGGTTTCCAGCCTGTTTAGACCCCTCTGTGAGCTCCCACATGTCCCCATGTGATCCTGCACAACCCCACCTGGTGTTGGTATGGTACCCCTGGAGCAGGGTGCGGGAGCACCTCAACTTTGCTCAGCCTTTTCAGAGGAGCCTTACGCTGTTTCTGGTGGCACCACCATGTTGAGGGGTTCAGGTGACCTCAGGAGCCTTCAGGAGGATTCATACAGCAACCACTGTGGAAGCAGAAGGTGAGGAGTGTGGCTCAGAAAGACCGCTGAGTCCCCAGCAGGGGTGTCGGTTCTCAGGGTACCCACCAGAGGAAGAGGTCGGAGTAGAAAATCTTGGCTTCTTATTTCTGGTTTTGGTGTATGATAGTGAGGGAGGAGAACTGGGTGTAGTTGCATCTGTTTCTTGATTCCTATTATCAAGAAATAAAGATTGGTGTTCCCTGGTGGTGTAGTGTCTAGGCTTCGGTGCTCTCAATGCCATGGCCTGGATTCAATTCCCACCACGGACCAACCAAAAAAAAAAGAGAAATATTTAGGCCTTTTAGTGTACCTATGAAGGCAAGTTGTCTCTACCTGACATCCAGCTGGCACTTCTCTGGGCTAATTGATGATCCATGGAGTTATGCCTGAACCGTGGGTGTGACTTTCCCTGGTGAGTGGAAGCAGTAGGTGAGATGAGGCCTGTGAAGGTCAAAAACAGGGTTTATCTCCAAGTGAGTTAGCACCAGAGGTTCTGATTCTCATTTTAACGCGGAACAAGCACTTGCTGCTCTCTGATGTCCTCTAGCGGTCGTGTTAGGAACAGCACCTGTGTGTGTGTCACCTGGAAAACTCTTCTCTGTGGTTTTCTGGTGTCATTTGGAACACCACCTGCTTGTGTGTCACCTGGAAATGTTACAGTTCTCTGGTCCCACCTCTGTCAGTTTTACACCATGATACTTGATAGGTACTTGAATTGCCCATGTCATCACCATTATCAACTACAATTAAAAGGGGGATAATTCCATAAATTACACATAAACAGTTTATACACATGGGTCATTCTTATTTCTTTTTTCTTTCTTTTTTTTTCCTTTTTTTTTTTTTTTTTTTTTTTTTTTTTTTTTTTTTTTTTTTTTTTTTTTTTTTTTTTTTTTTTTTTTTTTTTTTTTTTTTTTTTTTTTTTTTTTTTTTTTTTTTTGTTATGTGAGTAGTTCCCTGGCAGGGAATCAAGCGCAGGATGCAGCGTTGACAGTGCTGAAGCCTTAGCCGTTACACCACCAGGGAACTCCATTCTTCTTCTTTAATAATAAAGAAGGAATGAAAAAAAGGTGAGAAGGCACCCTGGAAAATTGATGTTTTCACTGTAAAATAGTTATCTAAGATTTTTGACACCTGTTATTGGGAGCAAATTAAATGCCAATTGTGATTTTGCCTGTGGGTTTTTTGTAACACAAACTAGTGAGCTGTGAATACATAGCTGGTTTGTAACTATTGAGGCTTTAATTTTTATGGTTCATTGGCTTAATTACTACCTTTAGAAAACAATCCAGATTCATACTTATACTGTAAATTATATTTTAATTTCATTTAAATGTATTTAGATATAGTATTATCAAGGTTGTCTCATATTAAAGAAAACACTGTTTATTCCTTTTTAAGTAACCTACTTAGAATTTATTCCTATGGAGTCTGTTTACAGTATCCCGACAGAAAGTACTGTTTACTGGTGGGGGAGCAGGTTGTTTTATTTTTGTTTCTTTTGTGAGAAGACAAATTCTACTTATAGTTTATGTCACTATTTTCTCTTTGAAATAAATTGTCCAGTTTCAGGTTTGGTTCTTATCACTTTTCCTCTTGAGAAATAATCTGTTCAACACAGTAGTTTGTTCTCATTCTCGTTCTCTCTCTCTCTCTCTCTCTCTCTCTCTCTCTCTCTCTGTGTGTGTGTGTGTGTGTGTGTGTGTGTGTGTGTTTAAAGATTAAAGATATTGAAATATTTAAACAAGCTTTATGTTAAAAGAGTTTTGCCCACATTGATTGCTTCTCTTTTACTCACTTGTACTGTCTAATATTCCTTGTGTCTCACTGAAACACTGCTGTGTGAAGGGTGTCAGTTCTTCCTGTTCACTACCATAGGAAAAAATTCTAGGACAATCTTGTCCAACATATGGCCCAGGATGGCTTTAAACATGGCCCAAGACAAATTAGTGACATTATAAAACATCATGAAATTAATGCCTGGACTTTTTGTTTATTTTAAGTTCATGAACTATTGTTAGTGTTAATATATTTTATGTGTGGCCCACGAAAATTTTTCCAATGTCACTCAGGGAAGTCAAAAGTTTGAACACCCCTGCTTTAGAAGGTGATAATGCCACCAGAAATATTTACTGTTTGCCCCAACTTCCCCTGCTCCTTTTCCCCTATACCTAAAGGACCACTGTCCTTTCTCTTGAGTTTTATGAAGTTCTTCTGGCTAGTCTCTTTGTCAGGACAACTGGTTTCTTGTTCTTTTTTCTCTGATGATGGGATTTGCCTTCACAGAAACTAAGGCCTCATGTCCCTTGTGGCACAACACTGCTGCTGTTACTCTTACTGTCAGTGGGTGGTGGAGCATTGGGCATAGGTGTTCCTAACCTTGGTGAGATTTGTGTGTGTGTGTGTGTGTGTGTGTGTTTAAATATATCCATTTCCTTTCTGATAATAAACATCTGTGCTTAGGTAGAGACTTATGCGAGTAAAGTTAAAAGTTTTCAAAAAGGCTGATGTCATTTAACTTTTGAAAGTGAGACACCAGCCCAGGGGTGGGGGGAGCCCTCACTGTTGTCATTTCCAAATCTGGGGTCCAGCCTCATGTGAGAGTTACCATGATGCCTCTCTGTGGCTTGTGGTGCCTCTATTCTGAGGGAACAGGGTTTACCTCAATATTCTCACTGGAGGCCCTGAAGCTTCTGAGACAATGTGGGGCCTCCTTCTACACCTGCTATAACCCAGCATCTCTTCAGGAGTAGAGGACAAGGGAGGAAATGAAAAGGTGAAGCTGCCTGTGAGTGAAATATGATGAGGGTATGGGGCAGGGGTGTCTGACTCCCAGGACCCAGCAGAGGAAGGCCCTGCTGTGGAAAGTCATTAGTTTTCTTTGTGACTTAAGGTAGTGTTTAGTGCCATTGTTTTGTTTGTTCCTGCCAGTATTCCCAGAGTCATTTATGCGGGTTCAATTTTGGAATCATTCTGCTTCTCTGATAAGTATTTGGTTTTATGCCTGTGTTACCCTGTATTGGTTACTATAGTTTTTTGATGGTCAAGTGATGTGGAAAAGTGGGAATAAATATCTCGCTGTGTCTATCACCTCCCAGGTCATCCATGTCTCACAAGGCACAACAGCTACTCATCCAATCTTCCCCCAGCACCTCTAGGTGACATGCAGACTGCTACAGGGACATTAGCTCCTCCACTCTGCATGAACTGGCTTTGCACAAAGCTTGGCCTCGACACCTAAACCTGACGTTTTTTTCTGCTTCTCTGGTATGGTATTGCCATGGATGTTTAGAATTGTAATTTACACTCCAGTAGTTTCAGAGATCCATAAAGTGTTCAGTAGCAGTAAAAATGATATGTTTCTGTACTTGGGTTCCACAGCTGCCATTGCTTTCCCATATTGTCATCTCTCATGCATCACCACCTGTGTTTCATCCAAACAGTCCACAGATGAGGACGTCATTGTGGTTTACACATGACAGTCCAATCCGCAGCCCCATTTCATCTCCCACCTCCTGTCTAAACTGCATAAAATGTCTCCTTCTATTCCAATCTGTCTCTAGGTTACCTACAGTCTCTAGGTCAGTACAGTCTCTAAGTCACATACATTCTCTAGGTCATGTAAAATCTCTAAGTCAAGCACAATCTCTTGCCTCCTTACTCAACATTCTCCCTACATCCACACAGCCTCTCCCAAATCCCTTTTTCAATTGGCAGCCCAACTGAGGTTAAACCTTAAAACCATTGATTAGTACTTACAAAGGCACCACCTGCTGTCTTCAATAAAACAGCTAACAAACAACATGTTTGGGTGAAAATGCTTCTGATCTTGTCTGGAAACTTGTCCCAAGGCTTTTCTTGGTGAATCTGCAAAAGCTCCAGCAGTGTCCCCCTACAACTGTCTACACAATACATGGCACAAGTAATTTTCTCAAACTGGAACAGAACAGAATGAGATTAAAAGTTTTAAATGACACATATTCTTAGAAACGACCCAACCAAAACACAGCTTAGAGCCAAAGTTCTGAACCAGCTGCAGCAAGTGTGGTGAGTTAACAGTGACTGTGACTGCTGCTGTCACTGCTGAGTCCATCTACAGGCCCATCTGTATTTTAATTGTTAAAGAGCCACAAAAAGTGAATCAAACCCACAGTCTCTGAGAGTGAACACCCTGAAGTCAATGAAATAAGCTTAAAGGTAAGACCATTTTAGTGAGAACTGTCAGAAAAAAAGATGACTTTTGTGTGACAGTTAATTACAGTGTCAGATAATGACAAAGGCCTGTGCAGTTACCCTGTCACATGCTTCTTGAATGGAAAAGTGAGGTGCTTTATAAAACACTTGATACGGGTGAGTCTAAAATGCATTTTTCACTACTCAGTTCCCTATTCAATCAGTGCATTAATGTGAACTTTTCATGGTAACAAATAATGCTAAAGAAAGGGAAGATAAAAATAGTAAGATTCACAGTGAACAGGTATCTGGTTGGCCCTTCTCTGTTATCAAGCACATTTTTTCACTCATTTCATCCTCGCCATAACTGATGAGGTGGGTATTATTACTACACCATTTCACACTACTGGAAAGTGAAGCACAGGGAGGCTCAGTAATCTGTAGGAAGCGGCAAAGCTGGGATTTTTCCCAAGCAAGATGGCATCAGAGCCTGGGTTCTATGTTTTTTTTATTGGGGTTTCAGGCATAAAATTCTAGAATGCATTGTCAACTTGATGTATAATCAGTTCACCACTTAATGTGACTTCTCTCTCCATCATCTTATATTTAGCTTCCCCCCCTCCTCTCCCACCACCTCCCCGTTCTCCCCTCCCTAACCCACTCGTCCCCAAATAAACATTAAACTATCGATTGTGTCCATGGGTTATTTGTTTGTTCATTTCTTTTTTGCTTTGCTTTCAGTTTTATATTCCGCATATTAGTGAAGTCATACAGTTCCTTGTTTTTTCTGTCTGGATTATTTCACTAAACATGATGATTTCCAGGTCCATCCATTTTGTTGCAAATGGCAATATTTCATCTTTTCTTACAGCGGAGTTATATTCCACTGTGAATATGTACCACAGCTTATTTATCCAGTCATCTGTCGCAGGGCACGTTGCTTGTTTCCATGTTTTGGCCACTGAACAGCGTTGCAATGAACACTGGGTATATAAGTCTTTGCGGACAAAGGTTTTCAAGTTCTTTGGGTAGATACCCAGAAGGGGGATTGCTGGGTCAAATGGTAGCTCCATTCCCAATTTTCTGAGGAACCTCCACACTGCCTTCCACAGTGGTTGACCCAGATTGCATTCCCACCAGCAGTGTACCAGAGTTCCTTTTTCTCCACATCCTCTCCAGCACTTGTTATTCCTTGTCTTGTTGATAACAGCCATTCTCACAGGTGTGAGGTGGTATCTCATTGTGGTTTTGATTTGCATTTCCCTGATAGCTAATGAGGATGAACATTTTTTTATATGTCTGCTGGCCATTTGTATTTCTTCGTGGGAGAAGTGTCTGTTTAGTTCTTCTGCCCACTTTTCAATTGGGTTGTTTAATTTTATGTTGTTAAGTCTTATTAGTTCTTTATATATTTTGGATATTAGACCCTTATCTGATGCATTATTTGCAAACATTTTTCTCCCATTCAGTTGGCTGTCTCTTTGCCTTCTTGATGGTTTCTTTTCCTGTGCAGATGCTTATGAGGTTGATATACTCCCATTCATTTATTTTTGCTTTTATTTCCCTGGCATTTGAGGACAGGTTCATGAAGTCTTCCTTGAGTCCTAGGTCTATAAGTTTAGTACTAATGTCTTCTTCTATACAGTTTATTGATGTAGGTCTGATACAAAGGTCTTTAATCCACTTTGAGTTAGTTTTTGTATATGGAGAGAGTTCATAGCTCAGGTTCATTCTTTTGCATATGTTTTTCCAGTTTTCCCAGAACCACCTACAGCTTCCCAGAAGCTGTCTTTTCCCCATTGTATGTTTTTTGCTCCTTTATCGAAAATTATTTGTCCATATATTTGTGGGTTTATTTCTGGGTTTTCAGTTCTATTCCATTGGTCTCTATTTCTCTTCTTCTGCCAGTACCAAGCTGTTTTGACTTTTGATGCTTTGTAATATAAATTGAAGTCAGGAAGTGTAATGCCATCAGCCTTATGTTTTTTTATGAAGTATTGCTTTGGCAATTCGAGGTCTTTGATGGTTCTATATAAATCTAATAATTCTTTTATCTCTTTCATGAAAGTATGATTGTGGGATTTTGATGAGTATTGCATTAAATCTGTAAATTGCTTTGGGCAGAATGTCCATTTTAACAATGTTAAGTCTTCCTGTCCATAAACAAGGGATATTTTTCCACCTCTTAAAGTCTGCTTCCATTTCTTTCAAAAGTGTCTTATACTTCTCTGTGTATAAGCCTGTCACGTTCTTTTTTAAGTTAATTCCCAGGTATTTCATTCTTTTTGTTGTGATAGCAAAAGGAATTGAGTCCCTCATTTCTTTTGTTATAGATTTGTTGTTTGTATAAAGGAATGCTGTTGATTTTTGTACATTAATTTTGTATCCTGCAACTTTACTATATTCCTTAAATGTTTCTAATAGTTTCCTGATGGAATCTTTGGAATTTTTTATATAAAGGATCATGTCATCCGCAAATAGTGACAGTTTGACCTCTTCTTTCCCAATTTGGATACCTTTGATTTCTTTCTCTTGCCTAATTGCTGTGGCTAGAACTTCCAGTACTATATTAAATAGCACTGGTGACAGGGGGCATCCCTGTCTTGTTCCTAATTTTAGGGGAATAGGTTTCAGCTTTTCCCAATTCAGTATGATGTAAGCTGAGGGTCTGTCATATATGGCCTTTATTATGTTGAGATACTTCCCTTCTATACCTCCTTTATTTAGTGTTTTGAACATAAATGGATGTTGTACCTTGTCTAAAGCTTTCTCTGCATCAATTGAAATGACCATGTAATCTTTGTCTTTCATTTTGTTTATGTGGTGTATCACATTGATTGATTTTCATATGTTGAACCATCTTTGTGTCCCAGGATGAATCCCACTTGGTCATGAGGTATGATCTTTTTGATGCATTGTTGTATTCTGTTTGCTAATATTTAGTTCAGGATTTTTGCATCTGTGTTCACCAGAGATATTGGTCTATAGTTTCTTTTTTTGTGTTGTCTTTGCCAGGCTTTTGTATTAGAGTAATGTTGGCCTCATAGAATGAGTTAGAAATTATTGCTTCCTCTTCAATTTTTTGGAAGAGTCTGAGGAGGATAGGCATTAATTCTTCTTTGAATGCTTGGTAGAACTTATTGGTGAAACTACATGGTCCAGGGCTTTTGCCTTTAAGGAGATTATGTATAGTCATTTCAATCTCGTTGTTACTGATTAGTCTATTTAGATTATCCAGTCCTTCTTGGTTCAGTCTTGGTAAGCTATAAGTTTCTAGAAACTTGTCCATTTCTTCTAGGTTGTTAAATTTCATGGCATAAAGTACTTCATAATATTTTCTTATACTACTTTGTATATCTGTGGTATCAGTGGTAATTTCTCCCCTTTCATTTCTAATTTTGGATATTTGTGTCCTTTCCTTTCGTCCTTTGATTAGTCTCGCCAGGGGTTTGTCAATTTTGTTGACTTTCTCAAAGAACCATCTCTTTGTAATTTTAATTTTTTCTATTGTCTTTCTGTTCTCTAATTGGTTTAGCTCTGCTTTCATTTTTATTATTTCTTTCCCTCTGCTGACTTTGGGTTTTGTCTGCTCTTCTTTTTCGAGTTCTTTAAGATGGGATGCTAAGATGTTTGCCTGTGATTTTTCTTGTTTCTTAAGATAGGCCTGTAATGATATAAATTTCCCTCTTATTACCGCTTTCGCTGTGTCCCAATAATTGTGATACGTTGTATTTTCATTGTCATTAGTTTCTATATATTTTTTAATCTCATCTTTTATTTGTTCTTTTATCCAGTCGTTTTTTAATAAGCTGTTGTTTAATCTCCATGTACATGTGGTTTTTTTCTGCTTTCCTTTTGCAGTTGATCTCCGATTTCAAAACATTTTGGTCTGAGAATACACTTGGTATGATTTCGATCTTCTTGAATTTGCTGAGGCTACTTTTGTGTCCCAGCATGTGGTCTATTCTTGAGAATGTTCCATGCGCACTAGAAAAGAAGGTGTAGTCTCTTTTTGCTGGATGAAGTTTCCTGTAAATGTCAATTATGTCCAATAGCTGTAATGTGTCATTTCGAACTATTATTTCCTTATTTGTTTTCTGTTTGGATGATCTTTCCATGGCCGTTAGCGGGGTGTTTAAGTCTCCCACTATGATTGTGTATTCATCAGTTTCTCTTTTCAAGTCTGTTAGTAGTTTCTTTGTATATTTTGTTGCATCCTGTTTGGGATCATATACGTTGATTAGTTTCAACTCTTCTTCTTGTTGCATTGTGCCTTTTATCATTATGTAATGACCATCTTTGTCTTTTATTATCTTTTTTAAATTGAAGTTTATTTCATCAGATATCAGTATGGCCACTCCTGCTTTTCTCTGGTTACCATTTGCTTGGAGTATTGTATCCCATCCTTTCACTCTGAGTCTGTGTTTGTCCTTACAGCTGAGGTGTGTTTCTTGGGGACAGCATACGGTTGCATTCTGTTTTTTAATCCTGTCTGCTACTCTGTATCTTTTTATTGGTGAGTTCAGTCCATTAACATTTAGAGTAATGATCGATATCTGAGGATTTCCTGTGGCCATTACTTATTTCTTTCCTTGTTTTTGTTTGTTTGTTTTAGTTTCTTTCTTATTGCCCCCAATTTTTTTATTTTTCCTGATGTTTTATTTCAGGCTCAAGAGCCTGAATCAGTATTTCTTAGAGTGCTGGCCTCGTGCTGGCAAATTCCCTTAGCTTCTGTTTGTCTGAGAAGGTCTTTATTCCACCTTCATATCTGAAGGATTATTTTGCAGGATAATTTATCCTTGGCTGGAAGTTTCTTTCTTTTAAATTTTTGAATATTGGATTCCACTCTCTCCTGGCTTGTAGAGTTTCTGTTGAGAAATCTGATGCCAGCCTGATGGGTTTTCCTCTAAAGGGTATAGTTCTTTTCTCTCTGGCTGCTTTGAGAATTGTCTCTTTGTCTTTAGTTTTGGACATCTTTAGTACCATGTGTCTTGGAGAAGATCTATTGGGGTCCTGGTATCCGGGAGACCTGTTTTCTTCTTGAACTTGGGGTTCCAGATCTTTCCATAGGTTTGGAAAGTTCTCATCTATTATTTGTTTGAGTATGCCTTCTGTAGATTGCTCTGCCCCCTCTTCTAATCCTATTATCCTGATGTTGTTTTGTCTCGTGGAGTCAGATATTTCTTGCAGAGTTCTTTCAATCCTTTTGGTTCTGTATTCCATCCCTTCCACTTTCTGAGCTGTTTCCATGTTTTGATCTTCAATATCACTAAGTCTTTCCTCCATCTGATTGGTCCTGTTTCCTATGTGACTTATTTAATTTCTCACTTCCTTTATGGTATTATTTATTTCTCGTATATCTGTCTCAGTCTTTCTTATGCTTTGAATTTCTTTGGTAAATTGTTCTTTTTATTCATAGAGTTCCTTTTTTATGGCACTTATATCCTTTCTTATATTATTTATCTCAGCTATGGTGTTCTGCCAATAGGTTTTCATTTCTCTCAGAGCCTTTAGAATGGCTGCTTTAAATTCTCCGTCACATAAAACCGACCCTTCCAGTTGTAACAATCTGTCTCTGAGGAGTTCTAGTTTTTAAGGAATTCATCCTGTCCACTGAGTTCTTCCTCTTTGATATGAGGGCTTTATGTTCAGTGCCCAGATTATTGCTTTTGTGGTGTCTTGCTGTAGGACAGACACTAGGTGGCACTGGGGGTCAAGTTTTGGGGGAGAGGGGGCTGTTTGTTTCTTGTGTCTGATCTCCTACTGCGTTTGGAGGCTAAGCGCATATATCCTGGGTAGAGGCCAATGAAAGGCGTTCCAAAGTTGGTACTGCCTTCTGCCCTTTGCTGGGGATGCTGTTTCAAGGATTGTTTCTGCTGGCTGGGTTGAATGTTATCAATTCAGTCCTTCTTCCCAGCCCTGATTCAGCACCTGGCTGTCTAAGGGCACACACTGCTTTCAGAACCCTGGGGTGCACGAGGAAGTGCACACTCCATAAGTCCAAATCTGTGAGCCTGGCCTGAGACAGCAGGGTCGCCTTTGCAGCGGGCTGGATCAGGAACTGCAGCCCTGTGCAGGTCTCCAGGGGGCTTAGAGCTGGGGTGTCATCTTTGCAGTTCAGAGTCCTCGCTCAGCCATTCTACCACTCAAAAGTTCCACAGACTGGTTCCCAAACTCCATCCCCAACCTTTATCCCCTCCCCCAAACTGCACAGTTCTGAATAGTCAGCAGGGATCGTGTCCTATTTTGGTCTGTCTCTGCTCCCTTCCCTCTCCCTGACTCACCTCATTCTCGTCAACTTTCAGGTGTTGACTTGCGATTTGTCGATTTCTCAACAGCCGTTTTGTCACTCAGGGTCCTCTTTCTTGGCTCCTGGTCGGCCATTCAATTGTGTTTTCTGGGAGAGGCTTTAGGGACCTCCTCTCCAGTCGCCATCTTGTCTTCCCCCGCCTAGAGCCTGGGTTCTTAACCACCAATCAGTAAGAAAACACGGAGTAAATTGCTATAAATTGCGGCTGAATGGTCAGGTTGGGAAGAGAAATCTCTCATCTCAGTGCAGTTGACTGCATGCATCATAGTTTAGTATAGGTCTAGCCTAGCAGTCCAAAGACAAAGACTTAAGTTCCAGGTGAATGAGTATTACAGTGTAACTAAGTTACAGAGGTCTTTATTACATTTGGACAGACATATATCCAGAAGGTTCTATCATTTTGAGATAATACAGTGGACAACGTAACCAGCTATAGAGGTAGAAATAGATTCAAATTCAGCCCTGCCTCTTATCACATTTGCATTCTCAGGTAAGGAACTTAGCTTATGTAAAAATTATTTCCTCCCTACAAAATGGGAAAAACAGTAAGAACTACCTCAGAGGTAGTTCTCAATACATAAGTACTCAGTAAATGCTAACAATCACTGTTATTAATATTAGAAAGATAAAGGAAATGAAATCATAAAAAATGATGTTTGTAGGAACTATTATGTTAACAGACAAAACATTTTTTTTGCCCAATACTCTAGCACAGAGATGAATTTTCACTTGGGATCTAAGTTCCAGTGATCAGCAAAAAAAAAGCTGGCTGGCCTTGTCAGACCTACTGAGCAGTGAACACTTCAGCATTAAAATGGAAGACTACCTTGTCGACAATAAGCAAGACCTAGTCAGCGTAAGTGATGACCTCCATGCAAGGGATGCTACGATTGCAACTTCAGATAAGAACAAATATTTTAGAAGTTGCTCTACTCTGGGCCACATTCTCACAACAAAATGGCGACAATCTATTAACTACTTCTGAGAAAAAAGAGAGAGTCACAGCCACAAAATGAATTTGTAGCTAATATTGTATTATTATAATATTCTCTGTACACTCAGAGGTAAAAATGCATTTCTAACATCTACAAGATATTGTTAAAAACTAAGTGAAGTGCTTCAAATTCTCAAGAATAGCATAAAGAAGCTTGGATGTTAGAAGGTGGCCAAGTGCCAGGGCAGTTCTTTTGTAGAGGTTTTTTTCTCTTGAACCTCCTCACTAATAATTTTAAGACATCTTCAGATAGCTTTAATTTCTGTACAGTCATTTTCCTTCCTCCAAGAATAGCCTCTCCACAAAGCCTTAAGGACATACCACATAGTAATTTCAGATTATAGCAAATGATATTTAAAACTTCTATGTACATATATTTCTACAAATTAAATATTTACTAAATTTATATTTGGTTGCAGATACTCCGTAACCAAAAACTTATTTCTGATTCTAAAAAATAGCAAAATCAATTTTTCTATAAAGATATAAATACACTATTCCTGTATATAAACTGAAGTTCCTTCATTGACCAAACATATGTAACTATTCAAATGCTAACATACTTGGGCATAAACTTCCTCCAAGGAATTGAAAATAAGTTTTAGCAATTAAATATGTTAGTACTGTATTTATGAGTTATCCTACTGGCTAATTGCAGCATTTTAAACAGTATGTGCCTGTGATTTTAATGTTAGCTAGCATTTAAATTGCAAACCGAACTCTTAAACTAAAATCTTTATGTATTCGGTTGCCTTAATTTTAATGATCCCATTATTAAACTTTTCCTGCTTTTTATGGAGGAGAATATGGCACCCAGCTTCCTGTAATACTGATACAGCCCTATTTTGTTGCTTCTTCTGTTCTTGAACTTGATGCTCAACTTTTATGATGCTTTGACATATATGCATAAACCTTTTTAGCTGTAATCTTGCTCAAAGCCATCTTTGTTTAAAGCATATAAGGAGAGAAGATAAGATGGTGACTGGAGAGGCGGTCCCTAAAGCATCTCCCAGAAAACACAATTGATCGGCCGTCCAGGAGCCAAGAAAAAGGACCCTGAGTGACAAAACGGTTGTTGAGAAATCCACAAATCGCAAGTCAACACCTGAAGGTTGGCGAGAAATGGGCGAGATGGGGAGAGGGAAGGGAGCAGAGACAGACCACAACAGGACACGATCTCGGCTGTCTATTCAGAGCTGTGCAGTTTGGGGGAGGGGAGATAGACTGGGGAGCTGGGGATAGAGTTTGGGAGCGAGCCTCAGGAACTTTTGAGTGGTAGAAGGGCTGAGCGAGGACTCTGAACTGGAAAGATGACACCCCAGCTCTAAGCCCCCTGGAGACCTACACAGGGCTGTAGTTCCTGTTCCCAGCCTGCTGCAAAAGCGACCTTGCTATCTCAGGCCAGGCCCACAGATTTGGACTTATGGAGTGTACACTTCCTCGTGCATCCCAGGGTTCTGAAAGCAGTGTGTGCCCTTAGACAGCCAGTTGCTGAATCAGGGCTGGGAAGAAAGACTGATTTGATAGCATTCACCCCAGTTAGCAGAAACAAGCCTTGAAACAGCTTGGCCAGCAAAAGGCAGAAGGCAGAACCGCCTTTGGAACGCCTTTTGTTGGCCACTTCCCAGGATATATGTGCATAGCCTCCAAACGCAGTAAGATCAGAAACAAGAAACAAACAGCCCCCTCTCCCCCAAAACTTGAACCCCAAGTCCACCTAGTGTCTGCCCTACAGCAAGACACCACAAAAGCAATAATATGGGCACTGAACATAAAGCCCTCATGTCAAAGATGAACAATCCAGGAGACAGGATGAATTCCTCAAAAACTAAAACTCCTCAGAAAGAACTTGAAACTTACCCAGAAGATAGCTTCTTAGATCTGGAAGGGTCTCAATTAAGTGACAGAGAATTTAAAGCAGCCATTCTAAAGGCTCTGAGAGAAATGAAAACCTGTTGGCAGAACACCATAGCTGAGATAAATAACATAAAACAGGATATAAACAACATAAGAAAGGAACTCTGTGAACAGAAAGAACAATTTAACAAAGAAATTCAAAACATAAGAAAGATTGAGACGGAAATACGAGAAATAAAAAATACCATAAAAGAAGTGAGAAATGAAATAACTGCCATAGGAAACAGGACCAACCAGATGGAGGAAAGAATTAGTGATATTAAAGTTCACAATATGGAAACAGCTCAGAAAGAGAAAGAGAGGGAATACAGAACCAAATGGATTGAAAGAACTCTGCAAGAAATATCCGACTACCTGAGACGAAACAACATCAGGATAATACGAATCGAAGAGGGGGCAGAGCAATCTACAGAAGGCATACTCAAACAAGTCGTAGATAAGAACTTTCCAAACCTATGGAAAGATCTGGAACCCCAAGTTCAAGAGGAAAACAGATCCCACAGATAAATGGACCCAAACAGATCTTCTCCAAGACACATGGTACTAAAGATGTCCAAAACTAAAGACAAAGAGACAATTCTCAAGGCAGCCAGGGAAAAAAGAACTATAACTTTTAGAGGAAAACCCATCAGG
>PVJL010015652.1:0-23570 GCA_004026885.1 Lyroderma lyra | reverse complement strand
TCTTTGTTAAGTTAATTCCCAGGTATTTCATTCTTTTTGTTGTGATAGCAAAAGGAATTGACTCCCTCATTTCTTTTGCTGTGGATTCGTTGTTTGTATAAAGGAATGCTGTTGATTTTTGTACATTGATTTTGTATCCTGCAACTTTACTATACTCGTTAATTGTTTCTAATAGTTTCCTGGTGGAGTCTTTGGAATTGACAGGCTAGTGACTCCCTGCTCTGTGTGTCGGAAGGAAGGTGATCCACAATTCAGGAGTACTCATTAGGAGGGCCAGGCCCTCTGCTGCTTTGCTCATTTTATTCAGACAGTTAAAATATTTTCTGAGACCCCACCACGAATTCTTCCTCACCATTCTCAATTCTTATGAATTGAGTCTTTTTTAAAAACAAAATGAGTCTCTTCCAAAGACTCATTTTGTTTTTAAAATGTTAGCAATGAGTTTATAAAAATGAGTAAATTACAAGACAGGGATGTGATTTCTGTAAGCCGATCCCAGTTCCTTTCCAATTCATAAGAATTGAGAATGGTGAGGAAGAATTGGTGGTGGGGTCTCAGAAAATATTTTAACTGTCTGAATAAAATGAGCAAAGCAGCAGAGGGCCTGGCCCTCCTAATGAGTACTCCTGAATTGTGGATCACCTTCCTTCCGACACACAGAGCAGGGAGTCACTAGCCTGTCAATGGTCCTTCAGTCTGAAGTTGGTTCCCTAGAAAATTCCTTAGGAAGGGCTCGTGAAACAATATTCGCTGAGTTTCTGCATGCTCATAGTAACTTGGTCTGAGTCTTTATAACTGAAAGTCAGTTTGACTGGATGTAGAAAGATATGGCTTGAATGTTCTTACCTTGAGTATCTTAAACATGTTACTCTTTAATCTCCTGGTATAATGTATTGTTCTTGAAAAGTACACTGGTACTTGGTCTTTGTCTGGATGCCCAAAGGATTTGTTCTTTTTATTTAAAGTATAGTAATTCTATTAGAATATATGCCGGTGTTTGTCATTTTGAGTTTTTTTTTTTACATGCAGTGTGCCCACTTAAAATGTAATTTCAAGTCAACTTTTATTTCAGAAAAGTCTGATTTATAATTTTAAACACTGTTCTGGTCGATTGCCCTAGGTATCTCCTTTGGAGTTACTATTATAGTTAAGTAGGAACTTCTTTGCCTGTTTTCTCTGTCATTGTTTTCTTGTGAATCTTTCTTTTTTAATCTCTTAATTTCTTTTCTATTTGAAAAATTTATATATTTCAGAACTTCTAATTCTCTTAAGGGATTATTTGTTATATTATTTTCTTGTGTATTCCTTCTAACTTAATATATATTTATGAAATGATTTTTCCTTTTGTTTCTAATTGTTTTCTTTACTCTTCTTAAAATTCCATTTTTTTCTGACCATCTCATTCCCATGTGTTTTCCAGTTCTGAATTACGTTGTTTTCTCAGAGTTTCTACTTCTCTTTCTCTCTTTCTCTCGCTCTCTCTCAATTTAAAAGATTAGGTTATAATGTGTTCTTTAAATGATTTTTTTAAAAAGTTGAGACGCATTTGACATATAACATTGTTTAGTTTTATGTGTACAAAGTGATTTGAAATATGTGTATATTGGGAAATGATTACAACAAGTTTAGTTAGCATTCATAACCATACATAGTTACATTTTTTTTTTCTTGTGTTGAGAACTTTTAAGATTTACTCTCTTGGCAACTAGGTTATAGCTTTTTATTTAATTGTTAAATTTATTGGAGTGACATTGGTTACTAAAAATTACATAGGTTCTAGATAGATGTATAATTCTACAGTATATCATCTATGTGTTGCATTATGTGCTCACCAACCAGAGGCAATTCTCTTCCATCACTGTGTATTTGACTCCTCCTCCCTCATCTCTCACCCCATCTCCTCTCCCTCCTCAGGTAACTACTAAACTATTAACAGTGTTCCTGAGTTTTTGTTTCTTTGTTGCTTTCAGTTTTATCTTCCATGTATGAGTAGAGTCATATATTTCTTTGTTTTTTCTGTCTAGTTTGTTTTGTATAGCATAATGATCTCAAGGTTCATCCATGTTATCACAAATGGCAATAATTTGTCTTATAGCTGAGTAATATTCAATTGTGTATATATACCACAGCTTCTTTACCCAGTCACCTGTCGCAGGGCACTTTGGTTGTTCCCATGACTTGGCCACCATGAACAGTGCTGCAATGGACATTGGGGTGCATATATCTTTGTGGACTAAGGCTTTCAAATTGGATGTAGATACCCAGAAGGGGGACTGTTGGGTCTTATGGTTACTCTATTCTTAATTTTTTGAAGAAGCTCCATACTGTTTTGCACAGTGGTTATAGTTTTTATTTGTTTAGTAGACATACTTTCTAGTGTGCTTTCCTTGACTAAAAACATGTCTTTCTTATTCACTTCTTAAATTAATAACTTTTTATGGAATTCATTTATGATCCTTTTCTGTTTCTCATTTTCACATGAGATAAATTTTCCCATATTTCCAGGGAAGCTCTTTCAGCTCCAGAGTGTTAGAGTTTGTTCTTTTGTTGTTTTCACAAAGTCCTTAAATCTATGACTGAATTTCCTAAAGTCTGCTTCTTCTCTTCTCTCACTTTTATCTGGATCTTCCAGTGCCTTTAACTTTATTGGTTCTATTGTGCTTAGTTTGACTCTATCCTTAATGGTTTTCCACCAGCAGAGAACCCTTCCTAGTGGTTATTCTTGAATTGTGGATTACATCACTTCCTACACACATAGAAAGGAGGTGCTGACATTCATGTCAATGGCAGGGACTCTGTCTTAGAACTGAGTTTGAGTTGGTAATGTTTGAAGATTTACAAGCTCCAGACCGCTCCAGACCTTGTCTTACAGCAGGCCTCTTACATGCACCCTTAAATTGGGGTCTGGAAAACTCCCTTGTGGCCTTTTACTTTCTGTCAGCAGATGATGTTACTACACGGGTCTTATAGCTGTTTTGGTTTGTTCTGATAAATTTGGGAATTTGTGGAGAAACCTTGTGATCAAGTTTTATATGAGATATCTCCTATGAGTCTTTGATTTTGTTACCTTAGTGTAACTCTTCTGTCTGTTTTTATGAGAAATTTCAGGAAGATTAAAAAGCAATGCTGCTGTCACTATCACTTTTACTTAAAATGAATCTACTTACTCCTTCAATAAATTCACATAGAGAGCTCTAAACTTAAAAGAATTCACTCCTCAAACTTACACAATTTGGGAGTTTTCTAATGTTATCTTTTCTCATATCTGCCACCAGATAATCACTCTATGATATTCCATTGACTCTGTTTTGCTACATTCTAAAAAGAATATACCAATACTACACTTAAAAAGTTTGAAACAGTATGGTTAAAATTGGCCCCACCTGGTTTTACTACATCCAAAGCTACATTTTTTCCCTTTCAGCTTAAATCAGCTCAAATGAGAAACCAATTGGAAAATTTCAGTTTATAAATAATTCATTTTCAACTTTTTTTGCTATACTATAACTATTCAATTATACAATGGTTATGGAACTTTTCCTTTCTTGCATTTTGTAAACACAGGTTGCTGAACTGCTTGAATTGCTTCTCACAAAGTTGTAGAGTATCAATTCTCTCCAGTTCATTGTTACGTTGAGAAACAGAAATTTTACCATGGGCCACTCATCATAATAGTAGAAATACTAATAATATCATTAATAATAACAATAAGTACCATATATTCAGCACTTCTCTTGTGCCAAACCAGGATAGACAGAATTCTAAGATGACCCCCTGTGCAGAGTTATAGAACAAACAGTCCTAAATTTTGTGTGGAACTACAAAGGACCCCAAATATCCAAGGTAATCTTGAGAAATAAGAACAAAGCTGGAGGCATCATGCTCCCTGGTTTCAAACAGTATTACAAAGCTATAGTAATCAAAACAGTATGTTAGTGACTTAAAAACAGACACATGAATCAATGGAACAAAACAGAGCCCAGAAATAAACCTATGCATATGTGATTAATTAATTTACAACAAAGGAGCCAAAAATATATAATGGGAAAAAGATACTCTCTTTAATAAATGGTATTGGAAAAACTGGTTACCCAGATGCAAAAGATTGAAACTGGACCATTAACTTACACATACACAGAAATTAACTCAAAATATATTAAGGACTTTAATGTAAAACCTAAATCCATAAAACTCTTAGAAGAAATCATAGGCAGTAAAGTCCCTGACATCAGTCTTGGCAGTGATTTTTTTTTTGGATTTGACACCAAATGCAAATGTGGCAAAGGCAAAAATACACACAAGAGACTACATCAAACTAAAAAGCTTCTGTGCAACAAAAGAAACCATCTCCAAAATGCAAAGGCAAGTTACTAAATGGGAGAAAATATTTGCAAGTCATCTCTTAGGGGTTAATATCCAAAATACATAAAGATTCATACAACTCAAGAGCATTCTAAAACACAAATGAACAATTTGATTTAAAAAATGGAATATTACTCAGCCATAAGAAAAGATCAAATACTACCGTTTGTCAAAACAGGGATGAATCTTGAGATTATCATAAGCAAAAGAAGTCAGGCAGAAGAAGTCAAGCACCATTTGATTTCACTCATATGTGGGATATAAAACTGAAGGTAACAAATAAGACAAACAAATAAAAAAATTTTGACACAGACAACAGTTTAGTGGTTACAAGAGGGAAAGGGGAGAGGGGAGTTGTAGAAGAGGGTAAAGGGGTGTGGGCAGCGTTTGAGCCAGAAGCCAGGTCTATTGAGAAAATGGGTTTAGCAAGGCCGCCTATGTACTTGGAATCCAAAGTTCAAGGGTTTTGCAAAGCTGCCTGGAACTCGGTGAACAAAGACACTGCTCAGGAGGTGGTTTCTGGCTGGCTAAGGGGCATGAGGGAAGCAGCATGGCCTGCGGGGCAGAGGAATCGTAAAGCTATGGACTCAGGATGTAAAGACGGGGGATTGACAACTGTGTTTCCAATTAGGAAATTACACCCCTGTTGTTCTTGGGATATAAACTAAACCTGCTGCAGACCTGAAGGGTCTCTCTGTCTCCATCAGAGCACAGGGAACGACCTGGTCCCAGCTTTGCTATCCCTTATGTTTGAGTGTGTGTCTGTGTGTTTTTCTTAATTCCCTGTCACCTCCCCTCTGGTTCCATTCTCCCCACGCTGGTCACAGCAAAGCGGGTAAACTATATGGTGATGAAAGGAGATTTGACTTTGGGTGGCGAACACAGTCCAATATATAGAGATACTATAGAATTGTATGCTTGAAATTTATATAATTTTATTAACCAATGCCACCCCAATAAGCTTAATTTAAAAAATGGGCAGAGGATCTAAATAGTCATTATTCCAAAGAGAACATATAGGTAGTCAACAGGTGCATGAAAAGATGCGCAACATCATTAATCATTAGGGAAGTGCACATTAAAACCACAACGAGGTATCTCACCTCATACCTGCTAGGTGGTTATTATAAAAAAAGATGAGAAATATCAAGTGTTAGCATGGATGCAAAGAAAAGGAAACTCTATTTACTGTTGCTGGGAATGAAATTGGTGCCACTCTTATGGAAAACAGTACGGAGGTTTCTCAAAAAACTAAGAATAAAACTATTACATGATTGAGTAATTCTACTTCAGAGTATTTATCCAAAGAAAATAAAAACACTAACTCAGAAAAATATATGCACCCCGATGTTCACTGCAGCATTAGTACAATAACCAAGATATGGAAATAACTAAGTTTCCTTTGATGGGTGAAAGAGTAAGGAAGATGTGGGACATTTATACAATAGAATATGATCTTGCCAGAAAAAGAAGGAACTCTCACCATTTGTGACAATATGGATGGACCTTGAGAACATTATGCTAAGTGAAATAAGTCAGAGAAGGACAAATACTACAAGATCTCACTCATTTGTGGAATTTAAAAAAAACAAAAAACAAAAAACAGGAAACTGAGTTAGCTCATAGATACAGAGAATCGATTGGTAGTTGTCAGAGGCAGAAAGTAGAGGGCAGGTGACACGGGTGAAAGGGATCCAAAGATACAAACCTTTAACTATAAATTAAGTATGTTGTGGGGATATTAAGTACAGCATGGTGAATATAGTTAATAATGTTGTGTTATATATTTGAAAGTTGTTAAGAGAACCAATCTTGAAAGCAGTCATCAAAAGAGTAAAAGATTTTACAACTATGTGTGGTGATAGATGTTAATCAGACTTACTGTGATAATCACTTCACAAAGTAGAAAAATATCAAGTTATTATTATGTTGTTTACCTGAAACTAATATTACATATTAATTATACCTCAGTGAAAAGAAAAAACTAAAAAAATTTAAAGACGACCCCCAAGATTTCTGACATCTGGCATATACACCCTGTATTATCTCCTCCCCTTGATTATGAACAGGACCTCTGAGTATGAAGGAATTTCATCCTCATGATTATGCTATCAATACATTATATTGCAAAGATAAAGGGATTTCATAGATGCAATTGAGGTTTCAAATCAGTACATTTTTCTATTATAGTTAGTTTTAGGTGTATAAAATAACATAATGATTAGACATTTGCACCCCTCACACAGTGATAACATCAACAAGTTTATTAACCACATGACACCTTACATAGCTATTACAATACTATTGATTATATTCCCTGTGCTCCATATTATATATATATAGTTGTCATTCAATATTATTTTATATATATATATATATATATAATATATATATATATATATATATATATATAATATATATATATAGTTGTCATTCAATATTATTTTATATTAGTTTTGTGTATAGCACAGTGGTCAGGCATTTATATAATTTACGAGGTGATTCCTCCATTAAGTCTAGCACCACCAGTCTGACACCATATATACTTTTTACATTATTGGCTATATTCCCCATACTCTATTTCACATCCCCATGACTATTTTGTGAGTTGATTTCAAGGTAAGCACAAGGGAGATTATCTTGGGCAAACCAGACTTAGTTGAAAGCCCTTAACAGAAAGCTTGAGCCCTTCCTAAACAGAAAGAGACCCCCTTACTGGCTTTAAATAAGTAAGCAGCCATCTTGTGAGATGACCACATGGCTATGACCTAAGGGAGGACTTAAGGAGATAAGAGTAGCTCCTTGCAAGAAAGGACCTCAGTCCCACCCACAACTGAAGTGAGGTAAGTCCAACAACCAGAGGGAGACTGCAACTGGATTTTTCCTCAGGAGAGCCTTGGATGAGACCACAACCTTGTTCACCCCTAATTGCAGCTCTGTGACACCCTGAGTCTTGCTTGGATGTTAAGTCATGTCCAGACTCCTGAACCATGGAAATTGTGAGATAATAAATGTGTATGAGTATTTGAAATATGCAGCAATAGAAAACCTATGCTCATACCTTGTGCTATGCTTTTTCTAAATAATTACCTGTTAAAATCTCATAACAAATCCAAGATGATTATGTCCATTTTATAGGTGTAGAAACTATATATTTAGAGAGGTTAAGGACTGTATCCAGGGTCACACAGGTAGTGATAGATCTGGGGCTCAAACTTAGAATTATCTTTTTCTAGTTGTTTATCTTCTGCATCGTAGTTGTGTTTTCATTACTCTTCTAGTTCTTCAGAGATGCACACTAATATTTTGTGCATACTACTGAGGAGAGTACATAGAGGACTGGTGCTATTAGCAGGATATCAATTCTGAAGCACAACCTTAGATGTTGAATAGGAATGTCATATGCACCTTTTATTCTTTGCCTCTTAAAATGCAAATTTTTATTTGAGGTAATATAAAAGTCAATTAAGACTTAAGTAGTTGAAATATATATATTTAATTATATGTTTAATTACTCACTTAGTAAATTAAATATATGTACTAAAACATTATATATTTTTCTTCTGAAAATTTCCAAGGACCCAAAATAATATTTTTGAAAAACATTTTCTTAGATATAATTTACATACCATCAAACTCACCCTTTTAAAATGTACAATTCAGTGGGTTTAGTATATTCACAAAGTTGTGCAATTATTAGTACTAATCCCAGTACATTTTCATCTTACCCCACAAAAAGTGTTTACCAATTCTTCCCCATTTCCCTCCAAACTGCTCCTCTCCAGAGCCTGGAGCCTTCTTTGTGTATGAATTTGCTTACTTTAGGCATTTCATATAAATGGAATAACATGTGCCTTTTTATACCTGGCTTTTTGAATTAGCACAAGGTATTAAAGGCTGATTTATATGTAAAACAATATCTTATTGTGGTTTTGATTTACATTTTTTAATATCTAACATTGTGCATCTATCTTACGTGCTTTTTGGCTGTTTGTATATTTTCTTAGAAGAATTGTGCAATATACCTCTATATACCAATTAATTAGACCTTACCACATTAGTTTCATGAATGTCTTTTTTTCCCCTTTGCTGAAGTATTTAAGGCAAATCTCAGACATCATGTACCTTGATCCCAATATATTTCTATTTACACTCTAAAATGTCTGCATTTTTTCAGGTAAATGATTTCTTAAAACAGCTTTGAGAGTTCATCATAGGTGCTATGGAAAATGGGAAGTTAAGAGGAAACTGAAAAGCCAGTCATTTCTCAATGAGTTTAGAATAAAAATCTGATGGGGAGGCAGATGTGCATAATTCCAAGAAATATCTAATAACATTCTGAAAAATACTGTGAGAAAAGTTTAAATTCACCATCAAGTCAACACATCAAGGTGGAAAATGCCTTCAGTCTTTACCAACTGCTTTGTATATTCCCAAGGTTATTATCACAAGGAAATAACCCATGTTTTATTATACTTTAAACCATCTTCAGTTCAGCTATAAATTTTAATGCTCATTTTAATAAAAATAAACATTACAAAGTTCTCAGTAAAATTTTATCTTTGCTAATATTTAAGTTTGAGCTCAAATTCCCACTAACTGCAGAATGAATTTTATTTTAAGAAAATGGAAAAGCTCTGTTTGGTCACTGAAAAAGAAACTTAGGAGACCCAGAGAGAGCGAAGTGTGTTTTCCTAGTGATCATAGATCTGGCCTTTTTCAAGTCATTGTCTGCATACCAAGGGCTCCACAGGCTGGGCCAGTGTTGACTGTGGGGCCTTCCTCCTTACATCTGTGATTTGCGGGGAGTAAGAATTGAATTCTTTGCAGAATAGACATTATCTTCTTCTGTAGCTATTACTGTGTAAAAAAAAATTTTTAATGTTTGTGGGGACATCTGCTAAATATCTCCTTTCTCTGAGAACTGCCCTCGAACTCCTCAAAGAAATGGAACTCAGTACCTGTGCTGGTGTCACTTATCCCTCAAACTATGTACCCACCTTGACCATGCCTACTAGAGGATATCTGATCTGAACTTAGCGGGGAGGTTTGACTCCTGGTAACTTGAGGTGGGATTCCGAGATAACCCATTAATTTCTGCCTGTGGACATGACCAAGTGAATGCAACTAAGGAGCTATAGATAACACCGTATACCATGTGCAAAGAGATGGAGAAACTGCTCAGTAAAGAGAACAAAGACCCACTAAGAAATGCAGAGATAAGAATTTAAGAGAGACAGCTGGCTTTCTGTTCACTTTCCATTTCTGGTTGCAGTTATTTGATTGGTTTATTCTTTCTTGAATGCTTCAAGGGAGCTCAGTAATTTTCCAATAAATGCATTTTTCCCCTCAAGCAAACTTGGACAACTGTCAATTACTTCAACCAAAAGAACCTTGACTAATATAGCTTGCGTATACTTTAGAAGATGGCATAACTCTAAGTGTCAATTGCAGACAGTCATGATCAGTACGTTTCAAATAGGCTTTTTTAAAGAGTTAAGTTGTTTTTATTGCCTCAGCAAAACCACTAATCTTATCTTACTTAGGTGTTGCCAATAAATGTACTTATTTTTATTTTTCTGAGATGAGATCCTCAATGTTGCCAGTAAAATCAGTAGGAAGCAAAATGTTGATCCAAACTCCTTTGTCCCTTGATAATATGAAATAATATAACTTCAAAATGACAGCACAAACAGGGTCTTACTGAATTAGATCCTAGTCTTTTTGAGATAAAAGGGCTTTAACAGGATGTCAAACTGACAATGCAAGATAGCTTTTGGTGACAGAATGATGGACACATCTCCCTTTATGTGAATCTGTTGTCATTTTTTCTTGTACAAGAAGGATGTTGATTCTCTTTTATCTGTGTGTGTGTTTACATTTTATCCCAGTGGGTGAACACTGGCTGAGTACTCAAATCAAACCTACAATTCTGAAACTCACAAGAGCTGTCAAGGACAAACGTGATTACTGTAAGTTCCAGGGGAAAGTGTTTAATTCTTTACTTCAGCATTAATATTACTTTATACTTTTTAAACTCCTTCTCTACTCTTTAGAAAAAGAAACCATTTTATTAATAAAAAACCTATTTTATTGAAAACAACTGCTGGTTGCAAGAATAGATAGGCTTTAAGGAAATGCTAAGGGAAACTAGATTCTGTCTGGTCTTTGCAAGTTCACTTCTCAGGGAGATGCTTGATTCTTTTTCCATCAAAACATAGAACTTTATCTACCCAAGAAAGCTGGAACTTTGTCCATGCACTGGAATGCAGCAGGCACAGCTTGGAGATTAGGACGTCACTTTAATGCTAAAGCATGGTTGTTTCTTTCTTAATGAACAATAGTAGCTGACATTTATCGAATGCTTGTGATGTTCAGGCATGGTAATATCTTACAGCCATCATTTCATTTAAACTTCATGTCCTTGTGAGCTATCAGTAGGGTTGTTATAATCCCGTTTTACCAGTGAGAAAACCAAAGCACAGAGAGCTTCAGGAACATGCCAGAGATGCCTACATAGCAGCATTGAGCTTTGGGCGCAGCTGTTCCTAAGCCTTTGTTAAACATCACAGTGTTGGAGGAGAAGGGCAAGATGGCGACCAGGGAGGAGGACCCTAAAACCTCTCCCAGAAAACACAATTAAATGGCTATCCAGGAGCCAAGAAAGAAAACTCTGAGTGGCACAGTGACAAGTGAGAAATCCACACATCACAAGAAAACAACCTCAAGGTTAGAAAGAGAGGGGCAAGCGGGAGAGAAGGAGGGAGCAGACAGACCATGACCAGACCTCATCGCTGCTAACTGAAGCAACCAGAAAGAAATCAGGGAGCATCATGAAAGAGGGGAGAGAGGAGGACAAGAGGTAACAAGAGTGAAAGCCAGAGTGGTGGAATGCTGGGATACCATGAGGCAGCTGGACCTTACAGCAGCATGTTAGGGACAAAGCCTGAAAGCCAGGCTATGAAACTCTGAGTAGCTAGGAAGCTGAGCAAGGACTCTAAACAGCAGAAATAAGAGACCAGATACAGCATTTCGGCTCCCGGCACCCTCATGGCCATAAAGCACGAACACGTGCAGCGCCCTTGCAGGGCCTACAGTTCCCAGCCCATGGCTGCCTTCCCATAGCCTGTGGCATCAAGCCCGCAGCTTTAGACTCGTGGGTCATGCGTACATGGTGCCCTTGCCTGGCACTCTTGCAGAGCACGTGGTTTCCACCATATGGCACATATGCACCCAGTACCCTCGCCCAGCACTCTTGCAGGGCTTGCAGATTCCAGCCCATGGAGTGTGCATACCCAGTGCCCTGGTGCAGAGCCCAGCCTGTGGTTCTCATCCCGAGGCTCCCAGCCTGCTGGTAGTGCGCTTGCACTCCCAGTCATGCTTGTAGACAAGACCCTGCACAGCTGCTGTGGAGACAAATCACTAGAAAGGGGAGAGAAACGGATTTTACAGCATTTGCCTCAACCAGTGAGACCGGCCTCTGCCGGCATCCCATCAGCTTCCACCATCTCCCCCAGCTTCCCCAGCAAACAGCAGGAGGTGGAACAGCCCCAGCACTCATTTTGTTGGCTTCCCCCATCTCTTACACCCTCCCCAACAAATGGCAGGAAGCAGAGAGACCGAGGACCCATGCGCCCTGACCCCAAACACTAGTGGAGACCATAGATAAGGCTTAAATACCTCCCATTTCTTTCCCAAAACTTGTGCCCCGGTGCCACCTAGTGTCTGCTCTACAGCGAGACACCACAAAAATACCAATCAGAGAAAGAAAGAGAGCTCCTGGGCTCTGCAGAGAATAAAGTCCTCATTCCAAAGAAGAACACAACAGACAATATGGATACCTTAGGATTTAAAGCTGCTCAGACAAAAAATTAAAAAAATCCCCAAAAGGATCTCATACACCTAGATATTTATGAACTAAGTGACAGAGAGTATAAGGTAGCCATTCTAAAGGCTCTGAGAGAAATAAATACATACTGGAAGAACACTATAGCTGAGATGAATTATCTCAAAAAAGAAATCCATGTACAAAAGGAACAATTTAACAAAGAAATTCAAACTATAAGGAAGAATGAGATGGAAATTTGAGAGATAAATAATATAATAAAAGATGTGAGAAATGAAATAACTGCTATAGGAAACAGGGCCAACCAGAAGAGGAAAGAATTAGTGATATTAACATGGAAACATCTCAGAAAGAGGAAAATAGGAAATACAGAACCAAAAGGATTGAAAGAACTCTGCAAGAACTATCTGACTCCACGAGACAAAACAATGTCAGGATAATAGGATTAGAAGAATGAGCAGAGCACTCTACAGAAAACATACTCAAACAAATAGTAGACAAGGACTTTCCGAACCTATAGAAAAATCTAGAACCCCAAATTCAAAAAGAAAACAGCACCCCTAGTACCGAGACCCTAGCAGATCTTCTCCAAGACACATTGTATGAAAGTTGTCAAAAGCTAAAGAAAAAAAGACAATTCTCAAGGCAGCCAGGGAAAAAAGAAATATAATCTTTAGAGAAAAACCCATCAGGCTGGCATCAGACTTCTCAACAGAAACTCTGCAAGTCAGGAGGGAGTGGTATCAAATATTCAAAACTTTAAAAGAGAGAAACTTACAGCCAAGAATAAATTATCCAGCAAAATTACTTTTCAGATATGAAGGAAGAATAAAGACTTTCTCAGAAGCTGAGGGAATTCACCACAAGACCAGCATTTCAAGAAATACTGAAGGAGACACTTTGACCTGAAATAAAACATCAGAATAAATGGAATAGAGTTGGGGCAGCAAGAAAGTAACAAAAATAAAACAATAAAAAAAACCATATGGCCATAGGAAATCCTCACCTATCAATCATTACTCTAAATGATAATGGACTGAACACACCAATAAAAAGACAAGGAGTAGCAAACTGAATTAAAACACAAAACCCGTCTCTATGCTATCTCCAAGAGATACACCTCAGCCATAGGACAACCACAAACTCAGAGTGAAAGGATGAAAAACAATACTCCAAGCAAATGTTAACCAGAGAAAAGCAGGAGTTGCCACACTGATATCTGATGAAACAAACTTCAGGTTAAAAAAGATAATAAGAGACAGAGATGGACATTACATAGGGACACAATACAACAACAAGATTTGACACTAATTAATATATATGCTTCTAATCAGGAAGCACCAAAATATACAAAACAACTACTAACAGATCTGAAAGGAGAAACTGACAAAAGCACAATCATTGTGGGAGATATAAACACCCCCTTAAACAACCCTGGACAGATTATCCAAACAGAAAATAAATAAGGACATATCAGTTCTAAATGACACATTACAGCAACTGGACATAATTGACATTTACAGGACACTTCATCCAGCAAAAAGAGACTGTACTTTGTGCACATGGGACATTCTCAAGGATAGAGACCACATGCTAGGACACAAAAGTAGCTTAAGCAAATTCAAAGATCAAAATTGTACCAAATGTATTATCAGGCCACAAAGCTTTGAAATTGGAAATCAACTGTAAAAGGAAAGCAGAAAAAACCACATACACATGGAGATTAAACAACATCTTATTAAAAAATGACTGGACAAAAGAACAAATAAAGCAGGGATTAAAAATATAGAGGAACTAATGACAATGAAAACACAACATATCAAACTTACTGGGACACAGCAAAAGCAGTAATAGGAGGGAAACTTATATCATTACAGGTTTATCTTAAGAAACAAGAAAAATCACAAGTAAACACCTAACATCCATCTTAAAGAACTAGAAAAAGAAGAGCAGACAAAACCCAAAGTCAGCAGATGGAAAGACATATATAAATGAAAGCAGAACTAAACCAATTTGAGAACAGAAGGACATCAGAAAAAATTAACATTACAAAGAGCTGGTTCTTTGAGAAAGTCAACAAAATTGACAAATCCTTGACTAGACTAATCAAAGGACAAAAGAAAAAAACTCAAATATCCAAAATTAGAAATGAAAGTGGAAAAATTACCACTGATTCCACAGAAATACAAAGGATTATAAGAAAATATTGGAAAGGGCTTCATGCCACTAAACTTAACAACCTAGAAGAAATGGACAAGTTTCTAGAAATGTATAGCCTATCTAGACTGAACCAAAAGGAACTGGATAATCTAAATAGACCAATCAATAGCAAAGAAATTGAAATGACTATCCACAATCTCCCTAGAGGCAGAAGCCCTGGACCAGATGGTCTCACCAATGAGTTCTACCAAGCATTCAAAAAAGAATTAACACCTATCCTCCTCAAACTCTTCCAAAAAATTGAAGATGAAGCAATACATCCTAACTCATTCTATGAAGCCAACATTAGCCTAATACCAAAGCCTGGTAAAGACAACACAAGAAAAAGAAATGTATAGACCAAAATCTCTGATGAGCACAGATGCAAAAATTCTAAACAAAATATTAGCAGATACAATACAACAATGCATCAAAAGATTATACAACATGATCAAGTGGGATTCATCCCGGGAGCACAAGGATAGTTCAACATATGAAAATCAATCAATGTAATACACCCCATAAACAAAATAAAAGATAAAGACCATATGATCATTTCAATTGATGCAGAAAAAACATTCAACAAGTTACAACATCCATTTATGATCAAAACACTGAATAAAATGGGTATAGAATGAAAGTATCTTAACCTAATAAAGGCCATATGTGACAAACCCTCAGCTAATATAATAGTGAATGGGGAACTGCTGAAGCCCAGTTCCCTAAAATTAAGAACAAGACAGGGACTGTCTTGTCACCACTGCTATTCAATATGGTACTGGAAGTTCTAGCCAGAGCAGTCAGGCAAGTGAAAGAAATAAAATGTATCCAAACTGGGAAAGAAGAAGTCAAATTGTCACTATTTGCAGATGACATGATCCTTTATATAGAAAATTCCAAAGACTCCACCAGGAAACTATTAGAAACAACAAACGAATACAGAAAAGTAGCAGGATACAAAACCTATATACAAAAATCAATAGCATTCCTATATACAAATAATGAATCTTCAGAAAAAAAATGAGAGTCAATTCCTTTTGCTATCACAACAAAAAGAATGAAATACCTGACAGACTTATACACAGAAAACTATAAAGCACTTTTGAAAGAAATTGAAGAGGTTACCAAAAAATGGAAAGATATTTTGTGTTCATGGATAGGAAGAATTAACATTGTTAAAATGGCCATATTACTCAAAGCAATTTACAAATTTAATGCAATATCTATCAAAATCCCACAATAATGCTTTAATGAAGTAGATAAAAGAATCATCAGATTTATATGGAACCATAAAATACCTCAAATTGCCAAAGCAATACTACATAAAAAGAATAAGGCTGGTGGTATTACACTCCACAACTTCAATTTATATTACAAAGCAAAAATAATCAACGCAGCTTGGTATTGGCAGAGAAACAAACACATAGGCCCAATGGAACACAACTGAAAACAGAAATAAATCTACAAATTTATGTACAAATAATTTTTGATAAACAAGCAAAAAATATGGAATGGGGAAAAGACAGCCTCTTCAGGTGCTGGGAAAGCTGGAAAAACATATGCAGAAGAATGAATATGAGCTATGAACTCTCACCATATACTAAAATTAACTCAAAATGGATTAAAGACCTTCATATAAGACCCCAAACAATAAACTACGTAGAAGAGAACATTGGTACTAAACTTATAGACCTAAGGCTCAAGGAAGACTTCATGAACCTGACCTCAAAGGCAAGCAAAGTAAAAGCAAAAATAAGTGAATAGGACTATATCAAATAAAAAGCTTCTGCATAGCAAAAGAAACCATCAGCAAAGCCAAAAGACAGCCAACTGAATGGGAGAAAATATTTGCAAACAACACATCTGTTAAGGGTCTAATATCTAAAATATATGAAGAACTAATACGACTTAACAACAACAAAAAAAACCAAACAACCCAATTAAAAAGTCAGCAGGGGACTTAAACAGACACTTCTCCCACGAAGAAATACAAATGGCCAGCAGACATATGGAAAAAATGCTCATCCTCTTTAGCTATCAGGGAAATGCAAATCAAAATCACAATGAGATACCACCTCACACCTGTTAGAATGGCTATTATCAACAAGACAAGGAATAACAAGTAATGGAGAGGATGTGGAGAAAAAGGAATTCTTGCACACTGCTGGTGGGAGTGCAAACTGGTACAACCTCTATGGAAGACAGTGTTAAGGTTCCTAAGGGAATTGGTAATGGAGTTACCATATGACTCTGCAATTCCCCTTCTGGGTATCTACCCAAAAAACTTAAAAAAACCTAATCTGCAAGGATTTATGTACTCCAATGTTCATCACAGCACTGTTCATGGTGACCAAGATATGGAAGCAACCAAAGTGCTCTTCAATAGATTACTGAATAAAGATGCTGTGGTACACATACACAATGCAACATTACTCAGGTATAAGAAAAGATGAAATATTGTCATTTACAACAAAAATGGATGGACCTAGAGATCATTGTGCTAAGTGAAATAAGCCAAACAGAAAAAACCAAAAACTATGAGACTTCACTCACATGTAGAATAAAACTGAAAGCAACAAAGAACAAACAAACAAACAAACAAAAAACCCACAGTCACAATCAATAGTTTAATGGTTATTTGGGGCAAATGGGAAGAGGGTGGGAGAGGAAAGACGGGCGCTAAATATATGGTGATGGAAAGAGAACGCTCACTGGGTGGTGAACTTACGATGCAACATGTTGACGATGCACTGTAGAATTGTACACCTGGAACCTATGTAATTCTTGTTAACCAATGTCACTCCAATAAGTCTATCAATTATAAAAAAGTAACTGGGGGGAAAAAAAAGAATCACCATGTCATGGGGGCCTGTTTAAGTACATTCTGTTTGCTTTACATACTTTGTCTTTGATATAAAAATAAAAAATACAAGATGAGTATTGTACCCATTTTATAGTTGAAATAAAACGGAACACCAGTAACTGAAAGTGTGATACTAAAAACTCTCTATCACCAGTTTTCCATCATTTGACTTTAATACTATTTAGTATCTTTTTCTTTGTGCTTATCCTGCTTAGGGTCATTGAGATTCTTCAACTGATGAGTTTAGTTTTCATTACATTTGAAAAATGTCCAACCATTATTCCCTCAGATAACCATTCCTGGCTCATTCTCTGCTTTTGGAACTCAAAATAATGGTATGAACTAGGCTGGTTAATATTGTCCCACAAGCCACTGAGGCTCTGTTCACGTTGCATTTCAGTCTTAATGCTTACAGTTTGAATATGCATAAAAGTTAAATTGTATATACAGAAAACAGATCTGGGACATGGAGATAAATTTTATCATCACAAAAATATTGTGCATTACTCAGTAATGATTATGATTACTTTTAACCTGTTTGCTAGAATTTAAAAATTACAAAAATGCAATGCACATGAATTTCTTTTCTCCCAGAACATATCTATTTCATAAAACATATTTCCAAATATATACATACCATAATGTTTCAGAAGTGCTGTTGTTTATCTACAATGGGTTGTATTGGTTAATAAACAATCACTTGTAAAGCACCTGCTGTGTGGAAGACACTGCTTTGGCCCTGGTAGGGAAACGAAGGGTGAGGTACATAGTACACTAAAAGATTAGACATAGTCCTGACATTCAAACTGTTTCTAAGAGGAGCTTAAAAAATATGGCATATGCACATGAAAATCTAAGTAACAACAGGGCTGAGAGACCAGCTTGTCATAGCATCCAAGCTGATCTCTCTGAAATCACCCCTCTTTGCCCCTCCTGTTTATTCTTACCCCTTCACCACTGCATTGCACCCATTTGCTTGGACAATCTTAGAACAAAAATTATATTTTTGGGGTTCCCGTAAGCTTCTATGCATATCTCTATGATTGAATACTTCATTCAAATAGCAGATATTTATTAAGAATTTATGAGGTGCTAGGATATATCAGTGAAGTGGTTCCCTGCCTTCGTAGAACTTGTATTTTGATGATTATACCATTGCTTTTAACTGTAACATTAATGTGATCGCCTCAACACAAGGCTGTAAGTTCTCTAAAATAAAATTTTATGTAGGGGCTAGAGCATAGTAGATATTCATCAAGCTTTTAGTTTTAAAATGATGAATGAATAAGTAATAAAGGAATCAGTGAACAATCCAGACCAAGGTTTCTCAACCTTGACATGATTAATATTTTGGACAGATAGTTATTTGTGGTAGGATATTAGCAACATCTCTGGCCAGAAAGCCTAAGAAAAGAATGTTTTTAGAGAGGGGAATGAATTTGGGCAGGTAGTTTGTGTTGTTGAATTTAGCCAAGTGTGATGAGATGAAATATAAATTTCTATACCGTGGACTTCATCTTGCAGACTCAAGAACTCAGTAGAGTTTACAGGGTCTGACATAAATAACACCCTATTTTTTATGAGCTACTAACCTATGCTACGTCTTTTATTACAAAATCATAAGCATGTAATTCTATAACATAATAATATCATGATCAAGCACACTATGTAACATTTTAGGTGAAATGTTCAAATTGCTCACCATCTCCTGCAAGACATGCATTCCCGTGGTCCATTATTCCTTCCACAGCACTCTGTATATAGTTCATTATCTGATTAACAAATTAATTGAAATGAGCTACAGAGAAGAAAATCAGGGAGGCCAAAATGGATAGATCTGTCAGACAGATCCTAGGTAGCCATTTGTGGATTGGAAAATAGGGAACAGTTTACAACTTCGCACAAAGTTGGTCATCTAACACTAACACTCATCAGATGTTTCTAAGCTTTTTTTTAAGGCTATGAGTTTAGATTTATATAAATTGTTATTACTGGCTATGTCTGCTATAGAATTGAAGACATGAATCAAATGATGGGGAAAGTTTACCTAGTTTTTTTTTATTCTACTTTTTCTAAATTCTAATTTTAATATTTGGCTATGAAATCAAATGAATATTTACATTAACAGAACACAGTTACTTTTTGGCTCCTGGCTCAATTTTCCATTGCTTCTGTAACAAATTACCATAAACTTAATAGGTTAAAGTTAAACAAATTAATTATCTTACAATTCTGGAGGTCTGAAGCCCAGAACAGGTCTCAGTAGGCTGCATTCCTCTCTGGAGGCTCTCGGGGTGAATCCATTTCCTCATGTTTTCCAGCTTCTACAAGCCACCCACATTCCATTCCTACGACCCCTTCCTCCACCTTCAAAGACAGCAGCATAGCATCTTCACACCTC
This sequence comes from Lyroderma lyra, assembly GCA_004026885.1. Lineage (NCBI taxonomy): Eukaryota > Metazoa > Chordata > Mammalia > Chiroptera > Megadermatidae > Lyroderma > Lyroderma lyra. The sequence goes on along the minus strand of PVJL010015652.1, from coordinate 3,899 downwards.
TCTCAGCTTCTGGCACTGACTTTCCTGCGTCTTCCCCCTTTCACTTTCGAGTACTCTGTGATAACATTGGGCCCACCTCTAATATCCAGGATAATCTTCCCATCTCAAGATCAACTAATTAGCAAACTTAGTTACCTTTTTCTAGGAAGCCAAACATGTCACAAATTCTGGGGATTACAAGACAATAAGTGTAGTCTTTTAACTTTAAATTCATATCTCTAGTGCCATATCAGAGATTTGGAGGAAAACATCTCAACCTAGTTAAAATCACGAAATAGGGAGTTCCCTGATGGTGTAGTGGCTTAAGGCTTTGGCACTGGCACTGTCAATGCTGCGGCCTGGGTTCGATTCCCAGCCAGGGAACTACCCACACACCAAACAAATAAACAAACAAAAAACATTACAAAATTATGCATGGACTTCTATTGGGGAGTTCCCTGGTGGTGTAGTAGCTTAAGGCTTCAGCACTGGCACTGTCAGCACTGTGGCCTGGGTTCGATTTCCAGCCAGGGAGCTACCCACATACCAAAAAGAAAAAAAAATCACAAAATAAAGTGGCCCAAAAGTCAAAGAAACAGCCAGTGTGGTGCTTGATGCACGAATTGTGGTTGGGTCATTCACTCCTGTTTTTAGCCATTCAGTCATCAATCAGTGTTTGGGAAATAAGTGTCTTACTCTGTGCCATATGCTATGAGGGATTCAGAGGAGTATTAAGCACAGTACCTACACACATAGTGATGATATTCAAACAAGTGTTGCCAAGTCAAGGCAGAACTTTGGGGTGTAAGTATTACAGGAGCTACAGGAGGGGAAGGAAAAAAGATAGGAAGTCACTTTTGAATAGGTCATGAGAGCAGTCCTTGTTCAGTGTGATGGCAAAAATGGAATTCACTCTTCATGGTTCAAATGAAGACTTTCATGAAAGGATGGCTAATGGTAGTATATGAAGGGTTTAGAGAACAAACAAGGGAGCATGTCGCACCTAGAACACATTCCTCTCTCTCTCTTATTCTTTACATTGCCACTTTGGCTGCTATGGGTCTCCTACTGAGCTTCTGAGCAGGTGAAGTAGATAAGGAAGAGCAGTAGCAGTGATAGAGAAGAATTTGAATTATGGTTATCCACAGGTCTTGTATTGTTCCAAAGTTTCTCTGATCTAAATATGCCCTAAATTGACATATGTTTAATTCTTAGAACCCCAAGCAAATAAAACCCAACTTTGAACCATAGCATCCTCCAGCATTTTTAACAGCCCCAGACTCCATTATGGCCACTGGAATTTCTTCAGTTGAAACAATGCCAGTATTTGGAATTGTGTGTATGTGCTGTGTTCAATATTTCTTTGAAGCCCTCACAGCATTTAGTGCAGAGCTGGACACTTAGTGCCCAATTAAACAATTCAGTTGAAACAAAACCACCCTAAGCAGGCATTTACCATTTTGAATATAATGTTTTGATTTATTCTATCTGAATTCTTGATCAAAGTGCACTTGCTGCCTACCTCTCTCTTTATAGGCTGGATAATGTCACGTTTATGAGCATGAATTTGGAGGCAGCCTGAGTTTAAAACCTAGCTCGGCTACTTACTAACTATGTGACTATGGTCAGATTACATAACTTCTCTGTGTTTTAGTTTCCTCAAGTAAAGTATGTACAATAAAGTGTTCCTAATTCACAAGTTGTACTAAAGTTTCAATGAGGTAATACAAGTAAAGAACTTAAAATAGTGCCTGGCTGGCTTATAGTGAGTATTCAGTAAATGTTATAGTTCTGTTTGCATCACAGCTTTTCTTGAGTAAAATGTCCTGAAGATGAGGAGCATTATATAAAATCTTCTTATCAATTCCTTATTCTTATGTGTTGAAGAAATTTTAAAATCTGATTAACTGTGTGCATGATATAATAGATTCTCATTGTTTGTGGTAGAAGGGTTCTATAAAGTTGTCAGAAACACTGAGTTAGTAAATATTGAACAACTGCTCATATGAGAAATACAGGGTTCACTTCATGTGAGCCTCTAGTCACATTTTTGTCAACCAATCAATATATAACCTTGTTTCATATGTGTTTCTACTTAAAGACACCTTATTTAAGCTATATTATTAATTTATTACCATTATGTATATTATATACATATATAATATATATGCTTATACAGAGGGTGCCAAAACAATGTATACACATTTTAAGAAAGGAAAAAAATGGATTAAAATGATAATAATATGTAATGAAAACAAAAGATGACTACAAGTCACATTTGGCTTCTGCAATTATAAAACATGCTCAAAGTTGTTACCATCAGCATCCGAACACTTCTGATTATGGAGTACTACTGCTTAAGCAATGCTGACTAAAGTGTCCACTTGTGTTCCTGCACATGCTGTTTTAATTTCTTCCTGAAGTGCTGCCAGTGCAGCTGGTTTTCTACAGTACACCGCATCCTTTAGGGTCCCCCATAGGTAGAAATCAAGGGGTGTTAAGTCAGCAGCATATGTGAAAAACTCAAACAATTTTAAATACCACTTCAAAATGATCTTGTGCTCCTCGAATGACAACCGTGCTATAGGAAAATATTACCTCCCAAAATGGTCAATAGTATAATCTGGGACCCCTTGGAGTCACTTCCTGGTTCTTCTTTTCCCTGAACCCCTATTCCAGCTGACCCCATCCCACACAGCAAACTGGTGTTATTATGGAAATGCTAAGCTATAAATTTTCCCACCCTGATTTTGTTTGGGGCTCAGACTTTGGAGGCAACTCCTCTGGGCCCACTGGCATTAAACAGCCTGAACTTGCAAGTGTTCAAGTGCTGCTTGGTCTTTCTGACAGGACAATGGGTAAAACTTTCCGCAACATTTGGTTCCCTGACCGGGAACCCCAACAGCACTGGCCCTTTGCAGCCATCAGTTTGGGCAAGAATGGATGGCAGATGGCGGGAGGAGCCTTGGAGGGGAAGGTACACCCTGCCCATTATAGGCAGTGTCCAAGGCAGCTGCCTCTAGCCGGCCTTGGTCCATGATCACCACCGGACTCATAGGAGGCTTGACAAGACAGGTTCCAGACCAGGCGTCGGACACGGTAAGGCCCTGGGGCCTCATCAGTTAGGCATCACTTGGAAGCTTCACACTGCTTATAGGCCCCAGAGTTCAGGGACAATGGAGCACATGAACTGCACCCGAAAAGAGACTTTAGCCAAGTTCAGTCAAGAAATGGACCTGCCTTGGGTAGACTTGCTGCCTTTAGCCCTCCTGCATTCCTGGTGCACTCCAGGAAAGTTAGGGTTCTCCTCTTTTGAGCTGATCTATGGGAGGCCCCCTCCCCCCACACTTGGGGAGTGCACCAGGAAACCTCCATCAGCTAGGTGACAAGAGCATAGTGGAGGGATGCCAGGCTCTGGGAACAGTCCTCTCCAAGTTACAATGCCATACTGCAGAGAGGGCCCCCATCTGACTGAGGGACCTTGTCCATCCTATTCAGGAAGGCGACCTAGTCTGGGTCAAGGACTGGAAAAAGGAACCTCTTAAGCCACATTGGGGAGGGCCTCACATAGTAATCTTCACAACCCCCACTGCTCTTAAGGTTTCAAGAATCATCCTGTGGGTCCATCACTCAAGAGTGAAAAAGACTCACTCAGAGGAAAACCCAGAGACTTGGAGAGCTCAGCAGAACCCAGCAGACCTGCTCAAGATCCAACTCCACCATGAACTATCTCTCAGGAACTCCGGACAATCGCCCCATCATTGATGGACCCCTGCACACCATGGTTCTTGGCTGCAGTGGGACTCATTGCCCTAATTCTGGGACTTGGACCTTCAGTGGCAGCCCCGATAGACTTGACTATTGACCAGAGACTCTCACTTGCCCTGGCATATTGGGGCCTACTAGGATGTCTCTTTATG
>PVJL010015651.1:0-23537 GCA_004026885.1 Lyroderma lyra | reverse complement strand
ACCTTGTCCTGGGCCTTTGTCCTGGGCGTTTGTCCTGGGCCTTTGTCCTGGGCCTTGTCCTGGGCCTTGTCCTGGGCCTTTGTCCTGAGCCTTTGTCCTGGGCGTTTGTCCTGGGCCTTGTCCTGGAGCGTTCTCCCAGCGCTGCTGCACGGTCTGGGTCTGCGTCTGACCCTGTCCCCCGACGGCTGTCACGCATCCTGATGTCCAGAGACCCTTTTGTGCTCTCCGGATTTCTGGCCTTTGCAGACAGTGCTGCAGGAACCGTCTTGGTGTGTGCACGTGTGCGCGCCCGCCAACTTTCAACCGCGGACTGTTCTGGAAGTGGAACCACTTGGTCGAAGTCGGCTCATGTTTAACGCTTTGAGGGCGATCGCCGAAGTCCCCGCCAGTCAGGGCCCCACCGTGCTGTCCCGCCTCCGAATGTGGCAGCCTTTTCTGTTCTCGTGTCCAAGCAGGGAGGACAACGGCTCTTCGAACAGCACCTGGTGTCTCGGTCGCCCCCCAAGGCCGGCCCCACGCGGGGGTCTGCCTGCTGCCCGCCCTTCAGTCCCCTGCTTGGTGCTCAGCGGCCCAGGGTTTGTCCTCAGGCCCTGGCCCGTGCTCCCTGGTCACTGCAAGGCCTTTCGTGTCTATTTGCTCCCCTCCATCCCGCTCCCCCCCCCCCCCCCAGACAGCCCGGAGTGTCCCCTGCGCCTCCGGTTTTAGGAGGTGCGCACTGGGCTTTCGTGGGCCCGGGCTCCGAGTCGGCCCTTAGTTGCAGAAGATTGCTCCTGTGGGCGACACACAGGGAAGGTCACCGCGTCCAGCTGCAAGGACTTCCACGTGCACGCACCTGTGCCGTCAGCACCCGGATCTGGAAACCCGGTGTCGCGGCCCCCGCAGTCCCCCTGTGCCCCCCGGGCCCTGCGGGCGGTGCTCTGCGCGTTCCGTGTGGTGCGGGGCTGTGGGCACGGACTGCTCGGGAGGGGGTGATGCTCGCGCACGTGGTTCTCGTAAGTTCTGCGTTTCTACAGCGTTGTCCCTGCTACTCTGTACACTGTGGAAATAAACCGAGCCCCCCGCCCCCCGCCACGCGCGAAGGCCCTGCCGTTTGCTCGGAGCCGGCTGCAGCCGGGGCTCGGTCACCACCACTTGCGTTTGACATAGGCCCCGCGGCAGGCGGAGGGGTGGGGGAGCTTCCTGCTGGATGAAAGGGGTTCAGGGTCCTCTGTGCCGCTTCTCACTGCTGCACTGTGCCCTGTGGGCAACCCAGCCCGGCCTCAGGGGCCCCCAGGTCGCCCCCAACTCCCATCGCTCCGAGCAGCACGTGGGGAGCTCACTCCGTCCGGGGCCAGTGTGAGAGCTGCTTCGGCCCATACAAGCAGGGCAGGTCGCCAGTCTCAGAACCATCCAGAGGTTCTGGGGGCTTTAGCAGCAAGTTCTCCTCAGCGTCACGGCATTGGGCTGTCCCCAGCCTGGTCCGGCCCCTCCACACGTGCTGAACAGGGAGCCTCTCGCCTCCCACAGGCGGGCAGTGCACGGGCTGCTCTGGGGGGACCAGCGTCCCCCCGCAGGCCCCTCTCAGGAGGCGGCGGTGAGCTGAGGCCTTGAGGTATCAGCCAGGCAGCGGGGGAGCCGCGAGGGGGGAGAGGGGACGGGGAGAGGGGAGACGTCTAGCTGCAGCCCTGGGGGGCCAGGGGGGCTGGGCCGGGGCCTCTGACCATGAGCTTGCCCCCTGGGTGACTGATGCGGCAGCCCGGACACCTTCATCCATTGGCACAGCTCCCGCTGCCCACAAGACCTCACACAAACCCCACAAGACCCCGGGAGGCAGCGGCATGCACCCCGAGCTGCCCCAACCCCCAGTGGGTGCCCCTCAGGGAAACCCAGGGCTCTGCCACGGGGAGGAGCAAGGGTGTGACAGTGACGTGGGGGCACGGGGGGCAGCTGGAGGGAGGGACGGCGCTGACAGCAATGGCGGCTGGCCCGGACTGATGGGGGTGGGCTCCACCCATAAATCGACGGACGGGCAGGTGTCCGTAAGGTGTGGCCAGAGTCCTTGGACTTTAAGCGCTGAGCCCATCAAAGAGGCAAAATGGTCAAAACACGCAGAGCAATTCAGGAAACACCCGAAGCGCCCTTGGCGCTGCCTGCACCTCGAGGTTTCTCTCCAGAACACACGGTTGCCTTCAAGGTGTGGACAGAGAGGGTGCTGCCCTGTTCTCCCGGGAGTGACGCTGGCCATTCCATGTCACCCCGTCCCTGCCCGTGGTCCTCCGCCCTGCGGGGACATGCAGGGCTCAGCTCACGGCACACGGTGCTCTCTGCGTCGGCGCGCGGGGTCTGGTCCACTCATCCCGGTTGCCCCCTTCTGCGCGAATGAGCCTCCTGCCCCGTCTCCCGAGGGGAGGGCCGTCCGGCCGCTTGGGTTCCCCCCTCGTCCCACGGTGTCGTGGCGTAACGAATGCCGCGCACTGAGCAGCTTCAAGGGGCCTGCGCTCACGGTCCCTGTGACATCTCGAGTGACCCGTGAGTGACCACACCTCCAGACCTCTTGTAACGTGAGGACAGTGCCTTGTCCAGAGCCTGTGATGGGGTTGAGCCTGCAGGTGGAGCCCAGCGAGCCCCGTGTTGAAATCAGGTCTGTAAACCCCTGCTGAGCCTGTTCTGTGTTGGATGCTGGGCCGTGAGGGGATAAGTCTCAGATTCCGCCCTGGACACCTGCAGCGCCTGTGGGCAGAGGTGCTGTGCACACAGACAGTGACAGTGCAGAGGGATGGCACCTGCATGGGGAGGTGGGCCGTGGGTGGTCAGGGCAGGCTTCTTGGAGGAGTGATATTGAATGAGCATCACTTTGACAAGGTGAGTAGGAAGGACTTAACCAGGGCGGTGGGGCAGGGGAAGGTGTGCAGAGGGATCACCTGAAAACTAGGTGGGGCATGGAGACGCTGCGAGAGGAGTGGTGAGCAGCCTGGTGTCCGGCAAATCCCTTCCCTTCCCCACACGGCTTCTGACTTCCGGGGGACAAACCAGAGAGGGGAGGTGTCCTGAGGTCACCGACGGTCAGCGGCAGTGCAGGCCTGAGCCTGGACGCCTCCCCTCCAGATGTGTCTACACCAGGCTGAGCAGGGCCCCGGGCTCAGGCCTCAGAGGAAAGAGGATGTCTTTGCTCGGTCGCCGTAACAAGACTCCACGTACCAGGGGCTGAAACAACAGCTGCTTATTCCGCACAGTTCTGGAGGCTGGAGGCCCAGGGTCGAGGTGTCTGGTGAGGCCTCTCTTCCGGCTTTGTAGACGACCGCCTTCTTGCTGTGTCTTCTCCTGGCAGAGAAAGGGCTCTCTGGTGTCCCTTATAAGGCCACGGATCTATCGTGAGGGCCATTCTCAGGACTTTGTGTAACCTAACCACCCCCAAAGGCCCCCACCTCTAAGTTCCTCCCATTGGGGTGTTAGGCCATGAGCACGTGAATTTTGGGGGACACAACTCAGTCCATAACAGAGGGAAGACCCTGCTTCTGTTATAGCACATGGGTCTCCTGGCCTCTGAGAGCTCATGACATCAGCTTTCCTGCGTGTTTGAAATTCGCTGATGTAACCAAATGTGATCAGCTGCTGGAGACGCAGTCCTCCCCCTGCCCGTCCCCCTGCCCGTCCCCCTGCCTGTCCCCCTACCCGTCCCCCTGCCTGTCCCCCTGCTGGTCTCTAGCGCACTGTGGAGGACCTGTGCTCTGGAGATTATAAAACAATTTCTAAATGCACATTATTGTTATTTTTATTACAGGCATCAGAGCAAAACCACCTGTTCAGAGGAGCTAATTTAGTTAGATCAGGCGTAAGTGCTACTTGAGTTGAAAATGCCTTCTCCGTTGTGATTTCCTTTTGGGCATACACCAAGAGAAGGGCTTTTAAAACACGTTTAGTACAAACGTATTTCCATCCCGTGGGCAGTCACCTCCGAGCACCCTCACCGGACAGGACCTCCCCGGGTGAGGGGGATCGACCTGCTTTTGTGGCCTGCGGTCCCTTCTCCACTCAAACCCTGTTTGGCTTCATGGATACGAAAAGCAGGGACCCACCCACAACGTTGCACAGAAGGTCAGACGCAGGGCGGGGGGAGCTTCCGTTGCAGACCCGGTCCTGCGCGGGATTGGGAATCGCCCTTGTAGTTTCGTGGGGGCTCCCCGAGAGCACCCCGCCCCCCCCCCCGGCGTGTCCCTCCCAGATGGCTCCTCCCGTTACACGCGTGCAGGGAGTGCCACCACTCAGCACATGACTCCCGATTCTATTGACGTTAAACACCCCTGGGAGGCCCAGCACCTTGCACCAGGACTGACACCCCCCAACCCCTGGAAAATTTAGGGTGTGGGCATGGCGAGAGGACCCCGGCGTACCCACGTGGCCCGGCGTTATGCTGAGCAGACGCAGCATTTTAAACGGGGCAGACGACAACGGTGCCGTCCTGATTCAGACGGGACGTGTGGTCAGCCAGACTCCGGGCCACCGGGGTGTGCCGGGGCCCTCTCGCCACGCCAGGCGTCCTTAGGGGAGGGAGGCAGGCGGTCAGGGGAGGACGGCACCCGACGGGTCAGAGGGAGGGCCCGGGAGATGCTGGCTGGGAGGGTGCAGGGGGGACCACGAGCCGACAAGTGCAGGAGCCTCCGGAAGCCGGGGGGGCCGGGACGCGGATCGTCCTCGGGGCCTCGGGGAGGAACCGGCCCTGCCCGTCCCCTGGCCGTGCACTTGCGGCCTCCAGACCCGTGAGAGAGTAAAAACCTGTGGTTTTAGCACCCCAAGCCTGCGGTAGTTCGTTAACGGCTGCCGTAGCCTCCTAAGCCCACCCTGTGCGGTCCTTGTCGGCCAGTGTCCTGTTGCGTCCGGACCTGCTGGCCCCCTCCAGCGTCAGGCAAGCGAAGCCATGACCCTTGGCAAAGGTGCCGAGTTCCGCGAGGTCCGCCACTGAAGCCAGTGAGCTGCTTGGTCACAGGCAGGTGGCGCGGGAGAGCCTGGTGGCGGGCGTGGACGTGCGACCGAGGGCCAGGGGCCAGGCCGTTGGAACTGTGACCAGAGCCTCTTGCTCTGGCAACGGTGAGGTGCTCATAGTGGGGCTGGGGGTACAGGCACGAATCGGGCACGGCCCCATGTGGGTCACCAGCAGGAAGCCGTGTGCTTGCTGCTCAGCAGGCCAGAGGTCCCAAGTCCGGGTGGCGGTTCCTGTGGAGGCTCCCCGGGAAGTCTCTTGGCGGCCTCTCCCCAGCCTTCCGCTGGTTCTGGGCTTGCAGGCACCCCCCATCTCTGCCTCCCCTCCACATGGCCTTCCCTTCCGTCTTCCTGTCCTCTGGCATACGGGGCTGGTCGTTGGACGATCCCCTCCCGAGATCCGTAAGTCAGTCCCTCTGCACAGACCCTGCTCCCGGGGTCATTCACAGGTTCAGGGGGTGAGGACTTGACTTGATCTTTTTGGGGGACACAGGTAAACTTACCACAGACCTCCACTCCCCTCCCCTCAAAGTCTGCTGGGGTGGGGAAAACAGGCACCCCAATAATCAGGCCAAGGCAAGTGGTACCCTGTGCTGTAGTGGGGGAGCATGCTGAGAGCACGGATGGGGACAGGGAGGGGAGCAGCTCCCAGGGGCGACATTTGGAGCCAGCTTGTGGCGGAGTGAGGGGCTGACAGGTCCGCACACTCACCCTCTGGGAGCCTCACTTTCCATCTGTGAAATGGGGCGACCGTCCCAGAGCCCACCTCACAGGAGGGTGACCTCAGCAGAGCTGCCAACATGCAGTGACCTTTGGGGCGTCACTAGCCGCCCAGCAGCCAGCACAGGGGGCCCAGGGCGAACTCAGGAAACAGGCCAGTGCGTCGACGATGAAAGCCCAAAGCACGTTTCTTTCTGCCCTTCCCCCTTGTCCCTGAGAACACTCGCCAGCCACATTTGGGGCTGCAGCGTTTACCCCGAGATAACTCGTGGGGTACAGTCCTAACCTCACCCCCAAAGCTCCACGCTTTGAAATTTACTACATGAAAAAATATTCTTAAATACTGATTATATGCGTTTCTGTGACTTTAGGATTAGAGACAAGTGCTGTTTAGAAATAACTCCAAGGACAGTTTATATTTTATTTTCACCTCGAAAACCGGTCGGTTGTGCGTCAGCCTCGAGAGCGTGTTTATGTGGAATTCAATGAACGCGGCGGCGGGCTGCACTGTTCTGTTTTGTTTTTTCTAAACGGGAAGTAGGTTAAACTGCTTTGCTGACGCACGATCTACACCTCATAAAACCCGCCCAGGTTAAGTGTACCGTTTAATGATCCTTTGAGTACGTGTATGGATTTGTGCGGCCACCCCTCCGTCCATGCAGCTGCAGGTCATGGCCATCACCCCAGCCTGTGGCCGTCTGCTCCCCGCTCCCAGCCCCGGGCGCCTGCCGGCCGGCTTTCTGTTCTCCAAATTCGTCTTTTCTGCGCGGTCCACGTAGGTGGGGCTGCACCGCGCGCAGCGTGCTGAGCCTGGCTTCCTGGCGCACGGCACGGCGATGGGAGGTTCGCCTGTGCGGGACGCGGTCCGTACTCGTTCCTTCCTGCTGGTCAAGGGCACCTCCTGGTCCGCGCCTGCCGCATCCGTCCCTTTACGGGCTCTTAGGCGTGAACACGCCGCGAACGGTCCCAGTCCTGCCTCCGTGGGGCTTTACGCTCTGGGTGGGTCCGAAGGAGGAGGACTTGCACATCCCTGCGCGGTGGACGCAGATGCCCTCACCCCCATTCCACAGACGAGGGGAGCGAGGCTTCCAGACGTTGCACGTGTGCTGCGAAGTTCGTGCTAACTCTAAGAACCGCTCCAAGTGGCCGAGCCCTTGTGCCCTCCCCGCAACACTGTCGGCAGGTCCGGTTTCTCCGCGTCTTTTTCCCGTCTGCCTGTCCTGGTGGCCGGGCAGTAGTATCTCACTGTGTTTTAACTTGCATTTCCCCGGTGACTTACGATGTTGAACGCCTTTTTAGTTGCTTATTAGCCATTTCCACGTATTCTTTGGTGCAATGTTCATTCAAGTATTTTGCCCTTGTTTACACTGCTTGCTCTATTTCTTTGGTCTTCGTATGTTTTAAGAGTTCTTTATGTATTCTGGGTCCAAGTCGAGCCTTTCCCCAACGGAGTCGTCTTGGCACCTTTGCCAAAAATCAGTTAGCCACAGATGCTAGGGTTTATTTCTGAACTCTTAATTCTGTTCCATTGGTCTACACATCTGTCCTTCCACGAGTGACCCACTGTTGTAATTACTGAGGCTTAATAGTAAGTTCGAGATTAGGTGGTATACATCTTCCAGCTTCATTCTTCTTAAAAGTTGTTTTGCTAATTCTAAGTTGTTTGCATTTCTGTATAAAATTCAGTATCAGCTTGCAAATTTCTCCAAAAACGCTTCATGAGATTTTGATGGAGATTGTATTGGATTTATAGATCCATTTGTAGGGAACGGCCCTCGTGATAATCCTGAGCCTTCCAGTCCACGAACACGGAGTGTTTCTCCATTTATTTAGAGCACCTTTAATTTCTCTGCACGATATTTCATAGATTTCAGCACAGGTCTTGCACTTCTTTTGTTAAATTTATTCCTAAACATTTTCTTCTTTTTGATGCTACTGTAAATGGAATTGTTTTCTTAATTTCATTTTTGGATTATTTGTTGCTAGTATATAGAAGCGCAATTGATTTTTGTGTGTTGATCTTGTATTGTGCAGTCTTGCTAAATTTCTTTATTGGTTCTACTGGTGTTTTTAAGAATTTCTGAGGATTTTCGACATAAAGGAGCATGGCGTCTGTGAATAAAGAGAGTTCAGTGTCTTCATTTTGAATCTGGATACTTCTAATGATTTACTTTGACTTATTGCCCCCGTTAGAACCTCCAGTAAAATGTAGAGTAGATGTGGGAAGAGCCACCATTTTTGCCTTGTTTCCGATCCTAGTTGGAAAAAGCTTTGCTTTTCTTTCACCAGTAAGTGTGATGGTAGCTGTGGATTTTTGTGGCTGTCCTGTATCAGGCTGCGGAGGTTCCCTGCCATATCTGCTTTATTGGGAGTTGTTACTATCAGTGGGTCCTAAATTGTTTTCAAATGCTGCTTCTGTGAGATAATCATGCGATTTCCCCCCTTTGTTCTATTAATATGCTGTATTAAATTAATTGGCATTTGGATGTCAAGCTAACCTTGCATTCCTAAGATATATCCCACTGGGTCATAGCGTAGAATCCTTTTTACATGTTGCTGGATTGGGTTTGCTGATATTTTATTAAGGATTTTTGTATCAATTTAATGAGGGAAAATTGAGGAATACATGACTTGGAAAGTGTTCCCCTCCTCTGTTTTCTGGAAGAGTTTGTGAAGGATTGGTGTGATTTCTTTTTTAAGTATTTGGTAGAATTTGCCAGTGAAGCCATGCAGGTCTGGGCTTTTCTTGTGGGAAGATTTTTAATTAACTCAGTGTCAGTGTTGCAGGTCTATTCAGATTTTATATGGCATCTCGAGTCAGTTTTAATAATTTGTGTATTTCTACGACTGCGTCCATGTGTTTGAGTTGTCTAATTTGTTGGCATTAACTTGTTTATAATATTCCTTTATAACCCATTTAATTTCTACATGATTGGGAATGATGCCCCTTTTCTGTGCTGGATTTCAGTAATATGTGTCATTTTTTCTTTTTTCCCCCTTTGTCTAGCTAAACGTGTTTCAATTTTGTTACCTTTATGAGAACCTACTTTCGGTTTCATTGATTTTCTCTGTTGCCTTTCTGTTTTCTATTTCCTTGATTTCTGTTCTAATCTTTTCTGTTTCCTTTCTTCAGCTTGCTTTGCTTTTGGTTTTATTTGCTCTTCTTTTTCTAGCCTATTTAGGTAGAGGCTTACGTTATTTAAGACCTTTTCTTTTTTCTGAACTAGGCACTTGAAGTTATAAATCCCCTTTTAGTACTGCTTTAGCTCTGGGCCATACATTTTGGAGATTTTCCATCCATTTCAAAATAGTTTCTAATTCTCATGTGATTTCTTCTTTGACCTTTGAGTAATTTAGAAATATGTTTTCAATTTTGGAATGTTTTGGGTTTTTACAGATTTCTTTCTGTTTTTAATATCAAATTTAATTCCACTGTGGTCAGAAATTATACTTTATATGATTTCAATCTTTTTACATTTATTAAGGCTCATTTTATGGCCTAGCACATAGTATATCTTGGAAAATGTTCCGTGTGTGCTTGGAAAGAATGTGTGTTTTGAAGTAATTGGTTCAGTTAGATGGTGTTGGTCAGTAGTGTATTCAACTCTTCTATATCCCCGTGGATTTTTAAAATCTAGTTGATGTGTTAATTATCAAGAGTGTGATATTGACATTTTCAACTGTTATTATTGAGTTGTCTATTTGTCCTTTTAATTCTGTTAGTTTTTGTTTCATGTATTTTGAGGCTCTGTTGTGAGAGGTGTATGCATTTATAATTTTTATATCTTCTGGGTATTGACCCTTTTATCATTATGAAATTTCCCTGTTTGTGTCTAATATATTTTTTTTGTCTGAGAGTTTATTTTGTTTGATATTAAAATAATCACTCCCAGCTCTTTTGTGGTTATTGCTTTTATGATATATCTGTATTCCATCCTTTTACTTTCAACCCATTTGTGTCTTTAAATCTAAGTTATAGCTTTGGTAGATAGCATATATTTGTATCTGTTTATTTACCCAGTCTGAAAATCTCTGCTTTTTGATTGGGATGTTTAGATGATTCACATCGAATGTAATTTATATTACATTTCATTATACTGACCATTTACTGTGTTCTTTCTCCCTCCACCCCCACCCCCCGTTTTTTGTTGGTTTGGTTCCTCTGTTCCTCCTTTAGTTCTTTGTGTTAAATATTTATAATGTCTCATTTTAATTCCTTTTAAAAAACATATTTTGAATTATTTTCTTAGTGGTTGCTCTAGGGACTATAAAATACATTTTAAGCTCTCACAAACTACTTCAGATGAACACTAGCTTACTTGCGATAAAGCGTGGAAACTTTGCTCCAATACAGCTTCACCCCTTCTCCCTTGTGGTGCTGTAATTGCCACATATATCACATCATTTTATGCTATAAACTCAATGCAATGTTATAATGATTGCTTATGTATTTTAACGAATTTAGGAGAGTATTTCCAGAGTATTTTATATTAACCCTCATATTTATCACTTCTGGTGCTTTTATTTTTTCTTAGGGATTTAAGTCACCATCTGGTTTCATTTCCTTTCAGCCTGAGGGATTTTCTTTAGTGTTTCTTATAAGATAAGTGTGCTAGCAATGGGTTCTGTCTGTGTTTATCTGGCAATACCTTTCTTTCACCTTTATTTTTTGGAGGATAGTTTTGCTGGATATAGAATTTTTAATTTTTGCCTTTTGGCCCTTTGAATATGTCATCCCACTGCCTTCTGTCTTCCTTTTTTTCCCTCTAATGAAAAGCCAACTGTTAATTATAATTTTCCTCCATACAGGAAGAGTTACTTTTCTCTTGCTTCTTTTATGATTTTCTTTTTGTCTTTCAACAGGTTGACTATAGGATATGTATTTAACCTACTGGGGGTTTGTTGCATTTCCTGGATGTTTAGATTAAAGTTGTTCATTCATCTTGGACATTTTTTGGACATTATTCCTCAAGTATGCCTGCAGCCTGCTTTCTCTCTCTCCTCTCCGCTGCGACTCACAATGCACTGAGGTCGGTGTACATAATGTTGTGCTATCAGTCGCTGAGGTTCTGTTCACTTTTTTTTCTCTGTTATTTGTATTAGTTAATTTTCATTACTCTGTCTTTCAGCTCATGGATTCTTCTGCTATCCTAAAACTACCATCTGTGAGCTTTCTTCATTATTCTTTTTCTTCACCTTCAGAATTTCCATTTGGTGTTCTTACATGATTTCTTCTTCCTTATTGAAACTTCATTTGTTGATTTATTATTATCATGCCCTCCTTTAATTCTTTGATCATATTTATAATAGCTGCTTCGCATTTTCTCACTACCAAACCCAACTTCTGGAGATCTCTAAAGACTGCCCCTTGCTCCCATCCCCTGCCTCCCAAGTATGGGTCATATTTTCCTGTTTCTTTGCATTTGTTATAATATTTGTTTTTGTTGAAAAGTGGACATTTTAGATTATATGCTATATCAACTCTGGATTTTTATTTTCCCCAGAAAGTTGTTGATGCCTTTTTTGCTTATTCATTTATTTGTTTATTTAATAATCTGCCTGGGCTAAATCTGTAAAATCTACCTCCCTTGCTCTGTGCAGCTCTGCTGATGCTGTTTTGGGGTTTTTTTTTATTTCTAATTTTTATTTTTAAGCTTGACTTTTGTGCCCCTGTGCCTGC
This sequence comes from Lyroderma lyra, assembly GCA_004026885.1. Lineage (NCBI taxonomy): Eukaryota > Metazoa > Chordata > Mammalia > Chiroptera > Megadermatidae > Lyroderma > Lyroderma lyra. The sequence goes on along the minus strand of PVJL010015651.1, from coordinate 12,181 downwards.
CTAGCTTAGAGGTCAGCGAGTATTAGAAGTCATGCTTCGGGAGTTCCCTGGTGGTGTAGTGGCTTAGGGCTTCAGCGCTGGCACTGTCGACGCTGCGGCCTGGGTTCGATTCCCGGCCAGGGAGCTACCCACATACAATAAATAAATAAATAAAAAATAAAAATAAAAAAATAAAAATAAAAAAGAAGTCATTCTTCAATACCTTGAGCTAGTAAGGCTTCTGTCCTTTGTCAAAGACCTGTGTGTGGGTAGAGGCACATTCAACATTTAGGCATTTTCAAGTCTTCCTGGCTGTTGCTTTTTACTGGGCTTTCATGTTTCCTATGTGCTTACACATGGCCGCAGGGTCAGCTGGGAGCCCCTGGATGGCTCAGGCCCTTTCCAAAGGCACGCGGCCATCGTCTGCATCGTCTGCAGGTTGGTCCTTTCTGCTGACAAGGCATAGGCGTCACCCACTATTCCAAATGGTGCGATTCCCTTTCACATGTGGCATTGCAGCTCCTGGTCCTCATGGTCTGTCTCACTCTGAGGAATCTCTGAGTCTTCCCAGGTGGCATGGGAGCAGCTCTGGGCCCAGATGCTGGGACTCCCACCGTTTCTACCTAAAGGTCAGCGGTATTTAAGCACAAACACTTCTCAGATTGTTGCATGCTCTTGGATGATTTCTAGAGTGTAGAAATGGTTGTTTTCATCCATTTGTGCAGTTTTATAATTGATTTTTGGAGAGAAGAATTGCCATTTGGCCGTAGTGGAAGTTCTGCCTCCCTGAAGTGCATTTCCAACTGGCAATATTGTGGGCAAATGGATGGGGGAAGGGGCAAAGCAGCTGGATATGAGGCTCTGAAGATTGGCCGGGTGGATGAGAACTCACTTAGTAGAGGAGGAGCATGGCAGCACCCACAGGGAAAGGGATTTTTCCAAGTTCTCAAAGCTCAGTCAGCACAGCACTGAAACTAGAACCTGGTACTCCTGACTCCCAGTCCAGTGCACTTGCCCTCCCACCAAGCTTCTATTCACTTCAGCAACTGTAGTTTAGAAGTCTGATTTCCAGGAGTTTTCAGTGTGGCAGATCCATCCATTCATCATCCATCGTCCATCCATCCATCCATCCACCCGTCATACATTCCACCTACCATTGACCCATTCCTCCATCCATAATCCATCCATCATCTATTTATTTATCATGCACCTATCCATCCATCCATCATTCATCTAACATCCATCTAGCCATCATCCATCTATCCATCACTCATCCATTCAGCCATCCAACCATCGTTAAACCATCTATCCATCCAGGTATCCATCCATTCATCCATCCATCATCCATCTATCCACCTGTCCACCTATCCATCAATCCACCCATTCATCTATCCATAATCTGTCCACCTATTATCCATCTATCATCCATCCAGCCAATACTTGTTAAGTGCCTACTGTGTGCCCAGCACTGTGCTGAACCCTGAGGATAAGTGGAAGGCAAAAACTGACACAGTCCCAGTGTCATGGCCCTTACAGTCTCAGACTGGGGACACTAGCCTCAGGAAAGGGCCTTGAAAGACCCATTCTGAGGAACCACCCCCAGCTTCTCCATTACTGGATGAGGGCAGTAGCCCCTTCCAGGGAAACCAGTGAGTTTGAATTAACCTGCAAGCTGAAATTCCCCAAACCATGATTTTTCAACCACCATTGTATTTGTGAAAAATTTTATTTGTGAAAAAAAATTTAAGTGTGCAAAACATTAAATTAAAAAATCAATTTCATATTTGATAGCGTGGTAGCAGAAATTTTGATTTCCGAAGTGACTCTTAAAGGCAAGAATACTAGAAGTTCTCTTTCAAAGTGTTTATGGGAACGGAAGGCTTTGAAGGCCGCTCCTCCAGCCGCACCGATGGCCGCGAGGTGGGCCCTGCAGAGCGTGGTGCGGGGCAGCGCGGTGCTCGAAGGCTTGCCGACTGCTTTTGGCTGCCTGTGTGATCCAGGGAACCATACGGAACCCAGAATCAGGGGGATGTCTGGAGACTCTGCCTATATGACAACAAACAATTGGATATTTGGAAACAGATTTGGACTACATCTTGAGTCACCCTCTGGGAACTCCTAAATTCTACCTCTGAGCACTCGACGGCGTCACCCATTTTTCCTCATGCTCCCTCTTCCTCCTCTTTTCTCCTGGGTGATGTCACTCAACAGTCATGGCCAAATCTCTGTCTGCAGCCCCGATACGTGCCTGGCTGCCAGCTCCAGAGGCCTCAGAGCTCCTCTACCTGCCAGCCTCCCTGGCAGCTGGGAGGAGGCTGTGAACCCTGCTCTGGCCAATGCGATGTGAGCAATGGAGTGATGCCCAGGCCGGCCCGGACAGAACATCCTGAGCCCACCTCCAGCTCTCTCGTGCTGCTACAGGGACCCTGCGGCGCACACGTTCCAGACGGCAGAGCTACAGGGTGGACGAGGGCACCTGACCTGCATCGGGCTTTGTGAAGGAGTGAAATGTACCTCTCGTGGGTTACCCCACTGAGGTTTGGGGTTTACTTGTTGCTGCAGCCCTGCCTAGCCTAGCCTGACCAATGCCTCCAGGAAGTTCAGACACATAGAGGCAACACGTCCTAACCAGGGAAGTGGCCTCACTGTCCCCCAAATCCCTCAGAGTCTCCTGGCTCCTCCCTCTTTCTCCCCTTGCTTTATCAGAGGCTCTAGGCCCACCTCTCTCTCCTCTCCTCCACCTGCTGTTCAGAACCTGTCATCGCTCACCTGGACCAACGCCACGGCCCCAGCACGTCTCCCCGTTTCTTGTCTAAGCCCCGGATTTCAGAAGCCACCAGAATTAACCATCCAAAAAACACAGATCTGATCATGTCGTTCCTTTTCTTGAAAACCCTGGAAGGTTCTCCTTGCCTTTGGAAGAAGGGACACTCCCATAGCCTCTGGGCCTGCTGTCTCCTCCAGTCTCAGAGCCACTCTATCTGGCCACTCACTCCCCGGGTGGCTCTCTGTCCCATGAAGGTGCTGCCCTCCCTGTTTTACGTCCCCTGGGTCCTGACTCATCATTCACGAGCCTGCTCAGGTATTTCTCCCTGACACCAACACCTCGGGCAGAACACATTCTCCCCTCCCTCCTCTGCCTCCCGCGTTCTCTCAGGTGTGAAAGCTGCTCGTGGCCGTGAGGGGCCACGGGGTCAGAGAGCTGGGGAAAGTGGAGTTAATTCAAGTCCAACAAATTTTTAAATGACAGCACTTTGCGGTCCCAAACTGGGGATCCCTGGGTCCACGGGGGCCGCTTTCCCAGGCCTGTCCAGTGTCCATCGGGAGGTGACCGTGAGCCCTAACACTCTGAGGTGCTGCGGGCTGACTTCTAAGCCAGGCTGCAGCCCGGGAAGAAAGGGGTGGTGGGGGGAGAGACGCTCTGCCCACGGCCTTGTCCATTTCCCTTGACGGCCTGATAACGGGACTATAGCATTTGATCCCGGCCCTCAATGTCACCACCTCTGACTCCTGCGTGTCACTAGGAGACTTCTCTGTAAGTCACCGCAGCCATCCCGCCTCCAAGCAGGTGGACCAGGCCAGGGTGGTTGAGGGTGTGGCCCGGGGCTCCCCTCTGCGTAGTTAACACCCCAACAGCCTGTCCCTTCCGCCTGCCTCCTGCCGGGTCCCCAAGCGTCCCATGAGGACAGCTCATGGGCTCCTTGCCCGTTGGTGAGGCGCGGCTGCTCGGGTCACATTTATGAAGACAAATGAAGGTGTGCTCACTAGAGACCTTCAGTCCTTTAGAACAGACGCCTGGGACTTCACGAGTGAGCAGTCTGATCACTACAGAGAGACACAGTCTTTCTTCTCTGTTTTGGGTCAGGAGCATTGTTGGGGGATGGGAGGCAAGTCTGGACCTTGAAGCCAAAAGGTCCAAGGGGCCCCCTTTACTTCTCAGGAAAGGCACCGTGGATCGGGGGCCAGGCCCGGCCGGGTGCTGGCATCTGTCCTCTCAGGAGTCCTCATGAGAAGCCATGCTGCGCGGCAGGGGCTTGGGGCTGGCTGCGCACTCAGGTCACCTGGGCAGTTCAGAGGCCACCGAGTAACAGGGCTCCCCCTGGAGCAGGGGCTGGGGTGGGGGCAGGATGAGGGCCTGTGCCTTGGTTTCCCAAAGTTCCCCACGCAATTCTACATGCATCGATCGGCCGAAACCCGCTGCGTTAGCACCGTGGTTCTCAGACTTGGAGAGGTGGTGAGAACCACCCAGAGGGTATAGTGAGCACAGACCCTGGGGCCCCAGCCCAGACCAGTCCCATTAACGCCGCTGGGCAGGGACCCACACTCCACAAACCTCTGAGTCAGGGCGGGGCGGTTCCATTTACAGGTGGGGCCGCTCAGCATCCAGGGACACGGAGGGTCTAGCTTAGGACACCCAGCTGGTACGTGGGACATGGATCCTTGAATCCTTTGGGTAAATTCCTGATCCCCTGTGCGACTTCACCTTCATCTGTAAAGTGGGGGGACACAGTAGCTACCCTCTGCACACCTGACAAGTGTGTCTGACACGCCTGGCCAGGGACCTTGGGCAGTTACCTCTTGGAGTAAAATGGGGACGGTCATACGTCCCCTACCGCCTGGGCGTGAGAATTAAATACGACACCTGCTACCTCCCGCCTCAGGAGCAGGGGCCCGCCGTCTCCTCCAGGAAAGTGCCCGGCACATAGTGGGCGCTCGGTAATTTGCCACTGACTAGTTTTCTTGAGGACAGTACTTAGAGGCCTTGTGGTATTCAAACCAAACCAAACAATCCCACGGGGAGAGACCTTAGGGACGTTCAGCTGGGAGACGGGGAGCCAGTGCATGCAGGGAAGTCCCAGACAGGCCATCCCCTGGCCGTGCAGTGCTGTCCCTCCAGCCAGTACACCGAGCCTGGGCCTTTGAGCCTCCCTCTGGTCCCCCGACTTGGCCTGTCTTCCATCCCTTCAGCCCTGCACTGACCCCTTCTGTCCCCCTCTGCCCCCTGTGCTGGCTCCCCCACCCCTCTCCCGAGCTAGAGAGTTAGAACCCCACAGGTTGGGAATTTCCACCTGAAAGGGGGTGAGGTGTGTTCCAAGTGGGGAGGCCCTCTGAGACATCTAGCTAACCCCCACCCCACCCCACCCACCCCAGCACTGGGCACAGTGCAGATCCTGGTGACAGTTACTGGATGTGACTTCTGTTGACCCTGGTTGGCGCGTGGGGTGGGAGGGCGGATGAACAGCAGGAGAGGGCCTAGGTGCTTCAACTCTTTGGGGGCCAGAAGGACTCCCCCCACTCCCTATCTTAACGGATCGTTTGAGGCTGTGCTCTCCGCCCTGTCAGTCTCTCCCTCTCTCTGCCAGGCTGTGCCCTGGATGGACCGCCCTGCACCATCTCCCGCTGGCCGCCCCCTCTGCCCAGGCGTCTGTCCTTATGTTCAGGGGCTGCCCCTTGGTGGCCCCTGGAGTTGGGACTTAAAGCTATTACTGTCTGCACGTCCTGAAGCCGGAGCCCCAGGCTGGCTGCCAGAGTGGCGGTTCGGTTCGGTTCGGTTCGGCTCGGCGGGGGCGGCCTCAGGGCCTCAGCAGTGCCCCGTGCTGCCTGGATCTCCATCGCGCCAGGTTCCGTCTCCCCCGTCCGCTGCTCGCAGGCCCTCCGGAGCACGCCCCGACTACACCGTGTCCTCGTCCTGGCTCGCTGGACGCTGCGAACGTGTCCACCTGGGAGTGGTCCGTCTCCCTTGTCAGCCTGGCAGCTGCAGGGCCTGTCGCGGCTGGCCCGGAGTCGGTGCTCCGCAAATACCCGGGGAACGGAGGGGGCGGGAGGGGGCGGGGGAGGAACGCAGGCAGGAGGGGGGAGGGGGCTCGGGCGGGGCGGGGGCGGCCCTCGGGCCGGGGCCCCGAACGTTCGGCGCAGCTCCGCGCGCGGGCCGGCCGGCAGGTGGCGGTGCGCCCTCGGCTGCGCGGTGGCGTCGGCGGAGCGCGAGTCCCCTCCTCCCTCCGGCTCCCTCCCCGCGCCCGCGCCTTTCTCTGCGCTCTCGCTCGCGCTCCCTCGCTCCCTTCCGCTCTCGCCGCCGTTGATCTCCGCTCCCGCACCGCCCTGCCGCCGCCCCTGGGCGACCATGGCGCACCGGGGGGCCCCGCGCGCCCCCAAGGGCTCCGGCCCCGCCGCCCGAGCCCGGAGCCCCGGAGCGCCGCCGCCACCGCCGCCGCCGCCGCTGCTGCTGCTGCTGCTGCTGCTGGCCGCTTGCGGGGCGGCGGGGCGCTCCCCCGAGCCCGGGCGCCTGGGTCCCCGCGCCTGGCTGACCCGGTCGCCGCCGAGCCCGCCGGCGGGGCGCGCGCTGCCCGGTGACGGCGAGGACCGGCAGGCGCGGCGCGCGGAGTCCGGCGCCCGAGGTCCCGCTCTGGGTCCCGGCGAGGACGGCGCCCCCGCGGGGGGCCAGGGGCGCTGGGCGCGGGCGGCGCCGGTGGCCGGAGCGGCTTCGCCGGCGCAGGTCTCGCTCATCAGCACGTCGTTCGTGCTCAAGGGGGACGCGACACACAACCAGGCGATGGTGCACTGGACGGGCGAGAACAGCAGCGTAAGTGACCTCCGCGCGCCCCCCGGGACCCCTGCCAGGGGCACCTCGGAGCCCTCGCCTTCCGGACCGCCCCGCGGTCACCCCGGCCGTTCTTGGCTACTTGGGGACGCGGGTCACCTCTGCGGCGCCCCTGCTGGCCTCTGGCCACCGATTACTTGGGGAGAGGTCTCCAGTTGTGTGAGCGTCCTGCTTCGCCTCTGGGGACATTCCCACAGATTTCCGCCCCCGAGCCACCCTGGGGGCACCAACCCTGCCCCCCCCCCCCCAGATCCCAGGTTTTGGGGGTTGAGTGTTGTCTCCAGAGGCTTCGGGATCCTGGCCACTTTGGGGCACCCCCAGGCCCTTTAGAATCACCCCAGAACTCGGTGCCGCGCTTCCATCGCTCCCAGACTCCGCCCGATTTGCTCAGCGGTGCGTTCTGGGAGTTTTGGCTCCAGGACCTTCTCCACCGTGGTCCACCCGGAACCCCGTTCGGGGCACGTCCACGGGCTCCAGGAGTTCCCCGGTCAGCTCGGTATCCCATGCTGGGGCCACCCTTCTCCCCTGTCCCCCTCATGGGACCCGCGGGGGTCGCATCTGGATGCATCCAGGTCTGCGTGCCCAGGGAGTTGGGTGCCACACCGCGCTGTGAGACCCGCGCCGAAAACTCCCTGTCCTCCCCTGCCCTCCCCGCCACGCTGGCCTGCGCGCTGGAAGTTCAGGACGACACCCCCTGCCCCGGCAAGGCCGCTTCTGTTAGGGTCCTCCCGCCTCCTTCCACCGCGCAGGGCTCCTACCCCTCCGGGATCCTGCCCCATCCTCTTGGCGCTGCTTCTCTCCGCTTGGGGATCCCCCTCGTTTCCCTGAGCCTTTGCTGTCCTATCCCCCCGCCTGCCCATGATCCCCGATGGTCACTCTGGAGTCTCCTCCTGGCAGCCCTCCTGGGTCATCACAGTTTTGGGAGAGGGGTGGTGCAGGGAGGTGGTGCTGTGTGTGTGTGTGTGTGTGTGTGTGTGTGTGTGGCAGGTTGTACTTGGAGGAGAGGATCCTGCCCCATCCTCTTGGCGCTGCTTCTCTCCGCTCCCTCCCTTCCATTGCTGTTCAAGAGGGTCTCCCCCAGGGGTTGAACCCCAAAGTTCTGGGAAGGCAGCGAAGGGCCAGGGCCTCTGCATTTCAACCCCTCCTCTGTCCAGCCTGCTGGGTTCCCCGAGGTGGGGGGGTTCTGCTGGAGGAGGGAGAGGGTGAGGGAGGTGAATGTTTTTGGGGTACAGGGCAGCATCCGATGGGCTTAACAGAACACAGTGCTCTGCCATCCCCCCACCCAAGTTCCAGTTCATGGTCATTTTGGATGTTTTCCAGTCAGACTAGAAGCCCTGGGGGTGGGTGGGGTGTGGCACTGACCCTGACCACCAGCCCCACCCCTCCACTCCCTAATTGAGGGGCAGCTTCGCGGAGGTAGCAGGCACCCCTCCCTAGAAGAGCCCTAGGGGGCCCTCCCCGTCTGCATCTTGAGAGAGGGGTCAGACCGCAGACATGCAGTGGGGCCCAGCCCTCAAGAACAAACCAAGTCCCGTGTAATAAACTGTGACCTAGGGACTGAATGGTGACCTAGAAGCCCATCACTCAAAAGAACAAGTGAGCATGAAGAGTTAGTCTGTGGAGCCAGAGCTCCCCTCCCCGCCAGCAGTGTCTCCTGTCCCTTTGTCATTTTAGCTTTATTGCTGGAGGGTTGGGGGAGGAGGGAGAGAGACACCGAGGGGTGGACACCAGCCTCCCACATGGGACAGTGCCTCGGGGCTCACTGACACCTAGCCTGCCCACCCTCATTCTGAGCATCGAGCCTGGGGACCAGGTGGCTTCCTTGGAGAGAGTGAGGAGGGGGCTTGGGCCACCAGCTCGGGCGGACTGTCAGGAGCCCACCTGGCTTTGCTCCTTGGGGACAGTGGCTGGGTTGAGTGGGTGGGCTTGTATCCTGGCTGCTGGCCAGGAGAGGGGGACTTGGGAGTGGAGGGCTAGGAGTGGGGGACTAGGAGTGAGGGGTTCCAGAACTGCAGAGGCCTGTCTCCTCTGGCCCCTGAGAAATGGGGAGTCATGGGGGGGCAGAGATGGCTCCTGTAAAGCAGGGTGTAGCCTGGTGCGGAGCGGAGCCTTGGGAGGCAGCAGCCCTCGGTCCTGTGAGCAGCGTGAGCATCTGCGGGGCAGAGGAAGGCAGACGCAGTGCTGACCCAGGTGTCAGACACCTGCACGCTCCTGCCCCCTCCCCGACCGACCCACTCTCTGGAGTGGGAAGTCGAGGGGCCCTAGCGATTTCCCTGGAAAAGCAGACCATCCTTTGGCTTGGGGCGCAGGTGGTGCCCTAAGAGTTGCCTGGGCAAAGCTGAGAAGAGGAGTGAATGTCGGAGCTGAGCGTGAGGCCACACCATTTTCCTGACTGCGGTTCTCCGCGCCGAAAGCACCGTCTCTGAAAACTACAACCGGAAAGACACTCCCTCGAGGTCAATGAGCTGAGTGGAATCTTTTACAATTTTTATTGCACCCAGTTTGCCGCCCCGGGAGTGAGCGGCAAACTGGGTGCAATAAAAATTGCACCCAGGAGATGTGGTCCCCGGAGCAGAGCACGTTTGCCTTACCGTGTCAGGCGTATTTCAAAATTACAAAAGAAAAAAGAAATCATTTTGGACCAGAGAGACCGACTTTTTAAAATGCTGTTTTGGAGCATCCGCGGGAAGGAGTCGTGGGCCCGGGCGGGTTCCGGGACAGGCCTCAGTGGCGGAGAGCGTGTGTACACCCTCCTGCCGGCCCCTGCGCAGTCCACGGGGAAGGGGACGAGCTCGAAAGCAAACACGGCCTGTCCCCTGACGCTTAGCTGTAGAGACAAAGTGCTCCATGCGAGGGAGTGTTTCCCGGCCCCCGGCCAGCGCTGCCGGTTCTGGGGGCTCGAGGAACCAGAATTGTGCAGCTCCTGCAGGCGTGAACTGGGCCAGACACCTGCCCGTTGTCAAGTCCCTGAGGGCAGGTGTGGTAGCTTCCCAGGGCCACCGGAGGAGATGGCGGTACGGGCCCTTGACGATGGAAATGCGCTCTCTCACTTCCTGCAGGCTGCGAGTCCCGGATTGCGGTGTGGGCAGCTTGGTTTCTTCTGAGGCCTCTTCCCTTGCGGTGTAGACAGCCGTGTTCTCCCTGTGTCCGCACGTGGCCTCGCTGTGTCTGTGTCCTAATCTCTTCTTAGAAGGACAACCAGTCCTATTGGGTCAGGGCTCACCCCAGTGACCCACCTCATTGTATCCTAACCCCTCTGTAAAGACCTGACCTCCAAATACAGTCGCAGAAGTCTCGGAGGCCAGGACCTGAACATGTGGTTATTTGGGAAGGCACAGTGCAGCCCATGACAGCAGGGAGCCTTTGGGTCCCCTGACTTGATGCCATGGAGCTCAGGCTGGTCCGGTGGTGAGAGGAGGGGTGGACACGAACAACCAGGATATGACTGGACGTCTGCTCCGCATGGATCCCAGACCTGAGGCGGGAGAGCCCGCCGTGGTGGTGTGGGGTGGTGGTTACTGACACTTCAGCTCCAGAGCCTGCTGGCCGGGCTGTGGACAGGGAGGCCCAGAGGGCTTATGCATCCGTTTGCCTGGGATTCTGTCCCCAGGAAGGAGCTGAGCCACAAACAAGCCCTGGGCCATGGAGGTGCAACCTCTGAGTGGAGGCTCGGAGGGGAGGTGGTGACGGCTTGGCCGAGGGCCTGGGGCGGGTGGGTCGCAGCGCTGCCTTCGTGGCTGGCAGCCAGCCTCCGGCGTGCAGGGAGCATAAAGGCCTCCTTGCAGAGCACTTGAGGTTCTTGAATGAACGGGTCTGGATCTGGCGACAAAGCTGATTTGTAGCCTGGCATCTGACAGCTGCGGTTTTGTGATGACAGCTCCATCCCACTCCTGGTGGCCCCAGGGCACGGGGCCTTACATTACCGTCTGCTGCACTGCCCCGGCGATATTTTCGAGTTCCAGGCCTCCATGCTCTGGGCCTCACAGCATTCTGGGGTGCGTGCTGGATTGGAGAGGGAGGCCCGGTTCCCCGGGTTGGTCAGTGTATCATTGCTGGGCCTCGGCCTGGTGGCTTCTCCGTCCTGGCAGCTGCCACCAGCAGCGACCAGCGGCGACCTAAAAAGAGCCAGAGACAGACAGAGTTCAGGTGACCAGCATTCGGTACCTGTCACGTTTACTGTTGGGAACCCTGGGCCTGGCAGCTGCGCCGAGAGTGACACGAAAGCAAGGGGGGGGGGCCTGTGTTGTGGGACAGGTGACAGTAAACGCTGGGCGGAGGAGTCGGTGTCACACTTTGGAGGCTGCCCATCCTGTGTCCAGGGTGACACGGGGTCCTCTGCATTCCTGGGAGAGGCTGCATGAGGTTGGAGCGTCCTCGGACCAGCTGTTTTCTGGACGGTCTGTTAGGCGGTGGGGCTACAGCCATGAGCAACATCACTCAAAGCCCCTGTCCTGGCGAGACGTCTGGTCTGCACAGGAATCCATCAGAGAGCATGCCAGCGCCCTGCCGATCTGCCCTGGGGACAGCAGGGAGGACTTCTTGGAGGAGGTGAGGACCCAGCATCTCTGAAGGACGAGGGGAGTCCCCGGGGCTGAGGAGAGCATGGGGTGGTGAGCGTGTGGAGGACGCCTCCACCAATCAGAGAGCCTGGAGGCCAGGGGCGGGGGAAGGACGCCTCCACCAATCAGAGAGCCTGGCTCCCGGGCGGCAGGACAGCCCCGTGCGCGGGTTCCGGAACGCGTTGCACGAAGTACTTTGACTTTAACAAAGCGGCTGCGTAGTTTGTAGTCGTACCAGGGTTCCTGAGTGCTTTAAGGAGGTCGTACATGAACGCCCCTTCCGATGGGAAGGCGCCCAGCGCTCGCCCGGGCCCTCTAAAGAGCTGCGTTGTTGAAAGTTTTCACTTTACTGTCATTTGTCAGAGGTGGCTAAGACTCGCGCGGACGACGTCAGGCAGCATGCAGTTGGACCGATTAGGCAATCAGCTGGGATAATGCCGAGTTTGCGGTTTTGGAAGGTGGAGGGGGGAGCTTGTAAATCGCCTCCTGTGTGGGGGCTTCCTCGTCTTTTAATATTTTTGCAGCCCCCAGGGAGCGTTATTTACGGATTCTTACGTGTGGCTCGTTTCGCCGTTCCCCCTCCGATCCTGGGGTGTGTGGGTGCTTTTCAGACCCGAGAGGCCCTGGTCCACTTCCCCCAGGTTAGGCGCCCCCAGGAGCCCCTGGCTCTCCCCTGGGGACGGCCACACGGCGTTTGGGAGGTGAGGGTGTGCGCCTCCGTCCCAGCCGCGGGAACCCTCTGAACCTTGTCCTGGGCGTGAGCTGGGATTCTGCGGGAAAGAAGTGCTCCGTGAACGTGAACCTCGCCCAGGGCAGGCAGCCCGCTAAGGGTGAGACTGGGCTTGCGCACTGAGACTTTCCCGGACCCGTGGCTCTTTGGGTCCTCCCCGTGGGCGGTGGGGACGGTGGGCGCCTCAAGGCACGTTCTGACCTGCTCCGCACGTTGTAAACTGCAGACGTCCACGGCTAGCCCGCCGAGGGCGGCCGGCGGGGCTTCTCGGTGTAAGCCCCGAGATTTGGGGACACTTCCCAGAACACGGGTCGT